>VZRZ01006131.1:322059-451623 GCA_013398175.1 Climacteris rufus
GGGGGAAATGGTCATTTTTGCTTTCTCTGTGGGAGGAAGGAAATGGCAGCTCCTGAGTGCAATCCCTGCATCCACACCTTCTCCATCCAGGCAAAGCTCCTACATCCCACAGGTTTCCTCTTGTATCACACAGGGCCAAGAAAGCAGCCACACCTTGAGCTTTCCCATGCTCAGGTGAGGGATGATGGATTTTTCAAGAGGAGGACAGGAGATCTTCCTCAGAAAAACCAACCCTGCCCTGGACTCAAGTGACCAGGAGAAAACCAGCAGTGGCCCCTCTTGAAAAGCAACTTATCCCAAGTCTTCCAAGCACAGAGAGGGGTGCAAACCTGGGGGGTTTTGCTGGAAAGTGGGAAATGTGACCACACAGCTCCAGGAAACCTCTGAGGAGCTGCTGTGTCCATCAGCTCTCCCAGCACTGCTCTGCCATCTGCTCTGGAGCATCCCAGAAGGGTCACCCCTCCAGCTGCTCCAGTGCCTGGCCAGCCTCATGGCACGGGAAGAAATGCAAGCCCGAGGGAATTCTGAACTCAGAAGCTGAGTTTCAATTGCACATCAAGAGACAGGCAGCAGTTTTTGAGCAGAGTGACCCAGAAGTTGCAGGGTCTGGCAGCAGGGATACAAAATGGAAAAACACCTTCCCTGTGCCTTCACCCACCGTGTGCTCGGCCCAGGCTGCTCACAGCCAACCTGGAGCTCTTCTCTGAAATCCCCAGGACCTGCAGGCTCTGAGGGCCTCCCCAGGCATCCCCTCACCAGGCTGGACCACCCTGGGACAGCCCCACAGGAGAGAGTTGCCCACCTTGCAGGGGCTCCTTCACACCCAGAGTGGCACAGGAAAATGTGTCAAACCTGCCTCTGGCTCTGTCCTGCTGCAGGGAAAAAGGTCATGGAATTCCAGAGTGGTTTGGATTGGAAGGGAGAGATCATTTAGTTCCAACCCCCTGCCCTGGGCAGGGACACCTTCCACAGTCCCATGTTGCTCCAAGCCCCGTCCAACCTGGCCTTGGACACTTCCAGGGATCCAGGGCCAGCCTCAGCTTCTCTGGGCACCCTGTGCCAGTGTCCTTGTGAGGGAGGACAGCAGATCTGGGCAGTCCCTGCCAGGCTGAGCTCTGGTTCTGCTCCTGCTCAGCTTCTCTCCTGGCCATGGGTGCCAGCTCTGTGTCCAGGGACATTTCCTGCACCTGCCCACAGCCGTGTCCCCTCTCCTGCCATCTGCCCATGGTCCAAGCTCCGTGCTCAGAGCAGACTGGGAAAAGCCCAGTGCCAACTGTCCTGCCTCGGGCAGGAAAGGTGGCGTGTGGGTGTGCATCACCTCTGCCAGGGACATTTTGAGTCCCAAAGTTCCTTCTCTCTACACCTGAACCCCAGGGTTCCTCTGATAAGCATGACTTGCCTCAGCTCTGCTCTGGTGGACAGGTGGCTGAGGGTCGGCAATGTCCAGCTGAGCAGAAAACCTTTCAAACCCAGCCAGAGTTTACTGGGATCTCACAAGAGAAGAGGGAGAAAGCCCAGGGAAAATGGCACAAGTGAAAGGCAATTCTTGGAGTGAATAAAGGAAATGAAACTGCTGAGGCTTCCCTGGGGAAGCAGAATGGCACCCATGGGTGGTGGGGAACTCCTGGGACACCAGGATTGTAGAATCAGAATCACAGAATATCCTGAGCTGGAAGAGAACCCCAAGGATCATCAATCCCACTCCTGTCCCTGCCCAGACACCCAACAGCCCCACCCTGGGCATCCCTGGCAGCGCTGTCCCAGCGCCCCTGGAGCTCTGGCAGCCTCGGGGCCGTGCCCATTCCCTGGGGAGCCTGGGCAGTGCCCAGCACCCTCTGGGGGAAGAAGAACCTTTCCCTGCTCTCCAGCCCAGCCCTCCCTGGCCCAGCCCCAGCCATTCCCTGAATCCTGACCGTGGTCCCAGGGAGCAGAGATTGGAGCTGCCCCTTGGGAGCAGCTGCAGCTCCTGGTGAGCTCTGCCCTCAGTCTCCTCCAGCTGAACAAGTGACCTCAGGCACTCCTCGTGTGGCTCCCTCGGTCACAGGAGCATCCTGCCATGATCCAGCCACTCCAGGGGTGAGTGAGCCTCCCTGGAAGCCCTGCTGAAAGCCAGGAGGTGAGTAAGAAACTCTGCCCAAACACAGCTGGTGAGTTTGTCCCGGGAGGAGGCAGGAGGGGAGGCAGTGCCCTGGCTTTCCCAAGCTCCAGGATCCTGCTGCTGCTTCCCTGGCACTGCAGTGACTCAGGAGGGAGCTGGGCACGTTCCCAGATGCAGAGGGACCCCCAGGCACCGCTGGGCTCCTGTGAAACACCTCGGGGGAAGTGAGGGAATTCCAGCAGCCCAGCGACCTGCAGAGCCCTGGCTCAGCTTCCCTGGTCATTAGCAATTAATTGCCTTTGTGGCTGGTTCATTACAGTATCCCCCCAGTCCTGTGACAGAAAACCTGGAAGTTCCCCAGGAGGGGGCTGCTCCATCCTCACAGCTCGCTGCTCCACAAAGGGCAAACCTTGTGTCCCTCCAGCCCTGCTCCCATTCCCTTGTTCCTCTTGTCGTGGTCAGGAGAGCTGGGCAGGCAGTGTTTGATGGTTTGTCCTCTCACCAGGACCGTGTGACAGCACCTTATCACCTGATCAGAGCGGGTCCCAGGCAGCTGGCAGGGGACAAGGACAGCAGGACACGTTCCTGTGGCTGCAGCTCGGTGAAGCTCAGTGTCCTTTGGGCTGTGCCCTGCAACCTGTTCCCAGCTCAGCCAACAGAAAACCCAACCAGGACACGGGTGGCAGCTGTCCCAGATGTCCAGTCTGAGGACAGGGACCACAGTTTGAGGACAGGGACCACACCAAGCTTGGCAGGGTCCTGCCAGTGCTGGGGAGGCGGCACAATGAGCTTTCCCCAGTGTGACATCTGCCCTGTGCCACCCCTGCCTCAGCAGCTCTCCCTGTGCCCCCTCTGATCCCTGCTCCACGCACGGATCATTTCTGGAGTGAATCCCCCTGGGGACAGGTCCCAGTGCATGGGAAGGGCTGCCCAGGGAGGTTTGGAGTCCCCATCCCTGGAGGTGTCCAAGGAAGGCCTGGAGGTGGCACTCAGTGCTCTGGGCTGGGGACAAGGTGGGGATGGGGCACAGGCTGGATTTGATGATCCTGGAGCTCTTTTCCAACCTCAGTGACTCTGGGATGGGCAGGGCAGCCTTTGGGCCTTTGGCTGCTGGAGCCGGGCTGTGCCTGCAACCCCTCACGGCTCCCAGGGCTGGGAAAGAAGAAATCAGGGAGGCACACGAGGTCCTCGGTTGTCACCAGAACCAGGGACATTTGCAGTGGAGGAGGTGACAGCCTGCTTTTTCTGACCCTGAGCTCAGCTGGATCCAAAGCTCTCTCAGACTGCGAGAAAATCAACTCTTGCAGGGCACGGAGTGTGACGATGAGCAGCAAATTTGGTTCCCAAGGCCCACGGTGCCATCAGCATCCTGGCAAAATCCCAGGGCTTATCCAGGGAGAGCTGGAGCAGGTGGGCTTGCATAAATGTTTACAGAGCGTTTAGGAGAGCCAGGCTCTCCGTCAGGAGGATCTCTGCACAGGGACCCGTGCCCAGCTTGCCTCAGCACTGCCCCAGCAACTGCTCTGCAGGAATAAAAGGGATGTTGGGGTGGGATAAATTCCTGCCCCAACAGCTTCCTGGCCCCACAATGGCAGCAGCGTTTCTGAGCTGCCAGGGAATATTATTTTTCCTTTTCTCTTTTTTTAATTTGACTGTCCCTACTAATAAATTATCCTATTAGGACATAGCCATATTTTCTGCTCTCGGAGCCTTTCTTTTTTCTCTCCACAGAAAGCCTATTCAGGCAGATTTGAAAAAAACTCTTGCAAATCCCTGGCAAATCATTGCCCATCTCAGAGTGGAGAGGAGAAGCAGCATTCATTTCCTTTCCATCCCTGCACACATAAAACACTTCCCAGCCCTGCTGCAGCCCAGCTGACTCAGTGAGCTGGAGAAATGTGCATCCGCACGGGAGGCTGAGCACAGAGCCTGGGGGTGGCATGGGGGGCACAGGGCTGGCTCCTGGGTGACAGTCCCTGCCTGCCTGCAGGGAGGGGGGAGCAGGTGCTGCTCTCCTCTCCAGGAGCTTTCCATGCCCCTTTACAGTGGTTTTCGTGGCATTTTTTGTCTGGGCTGTACAGGCTTGCTGGAGGGAAAAGGATGGGGCTGGAGCTGGCCTGCTGCTCCCATCAGGTCCCACTTTTAGGGATTGAGGAGGAGCAGGAGAAACCTGCAGGAGCTCTGGGCCCAGAGAGATGCTCCTGCTCCTACCCCGAGCTGCCTAAGGGCAGGAAAATGCTTGCTGGGAGGTGCCTTTCCCCATCCATCAGCTGCAGCTCTGGCACTCCTGGGAACGGGGAATGGCACCTCAGTGCTGCCCATGGCCCCTTCCCTGAGTGCCAGCAGCAGCAGGAGAGCTGTTCCTTTAATTTTGTGGTTCTTTTTGCTGCCCTGAGTCTGCACTCAGGCTCAAAGTGGGGAGCAGGAGGGCTGGCACTGTTATCTGCCCAGCACACCTTCCTGGGGCCTTTCCCACCTGGCTGAGCTCAGCTTCTCCAGAGGCACCAGGAACCTTTTGTATGGCGCCACGTCAAGTGCTGGAATTCAGGGAGGTGAAATCTCTTGCACTTCCCTTCTATTTCCAAAAATAAATAAATAAATGGAGCTGTTATCTTCCCCCAGGAAGGAGAGAACAGCTTTATCTCACTTGATCTTCTGCTGGTGAAGTCACATTACATTTTATTCCATCTCATCGTTCTATTCAGGTCCCTTCCTTCCCTCTCTGTTCCTGCTTCCTCTGTCCTAAACCCTACACGATATTTTAAGCCCAGCAGGACTTTGGGGTTAAATTTTCCTCTTCCCTAACAGCAAGGAATTTGTTCTTCACTCAGATGCTCCTAATTAGATTAAATCAGATTTATTAAAAATATTTCCCTCCTCATCCACGCACCTGTGACCCCATTCCCCCTGTCTGTGCTTCTGTGTCCTTGCCCTGACTTCAGGGGAAAGCTCAGGAATCCTCAGGGCTTCCAATCCTCTGGAATGACTTTAAAAGCCATTTCCAGGGTCTCTCTTTCTGCTGCTTGCTGTGACTTCCCTGCCTGCTGGATCGTTGGCAGATCCAGGGGGATGCTGCTCCCTCTCTGCAGGGCACAGGGGACATGAATGTCACCGTGTTTCATATTTGTCACCGTGATTCCTACCAGCCATGCTGAGCTGGGCTCTGGTTTGGAAGAGCCTTTCTCCCTCACTCCAGCAGGGAAATTAATTTCTCCTCCAAGTGCTGATGTCCGGATAATTTGCCAGCAGCCCCAGCAGATTTGCAGCCAGCAGGATGCTCCGGTCAGTGCCAGGAAGCAGAGGGTCACCCCAGGCCACGTCTGACACCTCTGAGTGATGGAGCTGTGGGCCTGGAAAGGCTCCTGGTGCCATCATTCCTTCAGAACCTGCTCTGGAGACAATTCCTGTGAGGGGGACCCTGCACACCCCGTGGGGAGAGCCATGAGCAGGAGCCTCCTCTCCACCAAGAGTTCTTGATCCAAGTGCTTGACCCTTCCCAAATTGTCCCTGGGTGTTCCCTGCCCCAGAATCAGCCAGACCTGAGGGGGTTTTGTGTCGCTCCTGCCTCAGCTCCTGGCTCTGTGAGACCCCAGTGGGGCACCCTCAACAAGTTCCATACACTCCCCCTACCCATTTTGAGGAATTTCTAACCTGAAAACTGCATTTTTTTTTTTAGAATATCGAGGCGAAGACTTCACTTTGTAAGCAGAGAGCCCCAACACCTCAGTCTGGCAGCCGGAAAATGGAATAAAAACGTGAGATGGGCTCAAACATCACACCCAGGAGGGAGAACTTGGCACTGACCCTGCACAGGATGAAGCCCTGGGGACATTGGCCAGGGCTGCCAGTACCAGCTCTGCAGATATCCCTGCCAGGGCAAACCAGCATTCCCAGCCCCTCTGGAAGGCCCAGCTCAGCACATCCCTCCTCCCTGCTGTTTTTGGACTCCCCAGAGTGCCTCTGTCTCTGCAGCTTCCCACTGCCCCGGGTGCTGGGTGGCTTTGGCACCATCACATCTGCTGGGTGCTCCTTTCAACATCTGTGGAATTTGCTCTCCCAGAATATTGGGATTTCCCAGTGAGCTACTGGAAAAACCAGCACAGACCCAGCCAAGACCACCTAGGCACAGCACTCTCAGAAAACCTGAGGAACAGGATTTCAGAGGAAATGTTACCAGCTTAGGAATTATTCTCTGATTTTCCATCCCTTCCCCACCGTGGGAAAACGAGGATTTACCTAAATACCAGGTCCCCTGCTTGGCAGCACGAGGCCTGGGGAGACATTTGGGTTGCCCTGAGCTTCTGATCACAGCCATCCCTTCCAGCCACCCCGAGGAGGAATGTTTGGAATGTGATCTTCAATTAGGAGACGTTCACTGGCAGGTTAGCCCCGGATTCCTGCTCCTGGGACAGCCTGGCACAGGCTCAGCAGGATGTGCTGGAGGAGCAGAGCTTTGCAGGGAGGACTGGGAGGCAGTGGGAAAAAACCACCAATCCAGAGGGTGATCCCTGTGGACAATCTGCCCAGGGAAGTGGTGGGAATCCCTGGAATTGCTCAAATAACGTGTGGATGTGGCGCTTCAGGATGTGGCTCGGTGGTGAGCTGTTGTTCTGGAAGATCTTAAAGGTCTTTTCCCACCTCAACAATTCCATGAGATGATGAGAAGGGTCACCAAAGGCAGGGAAAGCTGCAGGAATGTGGGAAGGGAGCACATCCTAGTGTGCCCAGTTGAAGGGAGGGGATGCCGATGGATCAGGCCCAGCCAGCGCTGACAACCTGAAATAAAACCTGGAGCAGGAATCCACTCTTTCATTATCCAGGTGTGTTTATCCAGGTGAATCCCTCGTCCACACAGTGGGTTTGGTGCTCCTCCCTGACCTTGAGCACTTGCTGAGTGTCCTAAAATCAGCATTGAAAGAGCCACAAAGGCAGAAATTTTGGAGAAAACAGCTGGAAGCTGTGGGAGATGGACCAGATCTTGCCCCTGAACACCAGAACTGACATGGAATTAGCAACATTTTATTCCTGCAAGCTGGGGATCCTCCATTTCTGTGCTACCCTGAGGTATCCATGAAGAGGATGGTGCATTTGGTGGCACAAAGGAGTGTCCCAACCTCACAGGATTGTCCCAGATGTGCAGCCTGAGAGCTGGAAACTGCTCCCTCCACAATAAAGTGTCCCTGCTTGACGTGACACAATGAAGGGAATTCCAGGAACAAGGTAACACAGACCTGACAGGGAAAAGAGCTGCTTTGGGGCTTTTTTCCCAGTAATTGGACAAAAGAAGTTTGTTCTACTCTGAGACCTCGTGGCACCAGTCAAAGCAGATGAAACCGAGTTTAATGTTCTCATTAAAGCGTCGAGATATTTTTATTCACCTGAGAAAAAATCTCTTTTCTATTCGAGAGCTGCATGGGGTGAAAAGTTCTGGGAATAAAGAGCTGGCTGCAAGGTTTCCCTTTCAGGGTAGCTGTGCTCCTGCCCCTCTCCAGGTCGTCTGGCACTGGAGGCTCCACAGGGAAGCAGCCACTGGAAAGGGGAAGCCCCAGAGCACAAAACTTTGGGGAATACTCCAAAGCAGCACCAATTTCTGGGTGGTGGCCACTGTGGATCTCCAGCACTGCCACGGAGCCCATTTTCAGCTGTTACATGGAAAAGCTTGGAGCAGACAGGCTGCCTCTCCAGGAAAAGCTCGGCTTTGATCCTGTTGGGAATCGAACAGCTATCGCCGAGATGCAAATTTATGAAATTCCAGCACCCGGTGCGCTCGTGCCCAGGGGGGAGGAGATTAGGAAATCACAACATCTAAGAGCACTCCCAAATTGTTTTTGTGTGCTCCTTTCCCTGGAATCAGCCAGATCTGAGGGGCTTGTGGGGAGCTCCTGCCTCAGCTCCCGGCTCTGCGAGGCCACGACAGCTCCCAGAGCCGCTTTGCACTGGGGCTCCCTGGACAATTTCCTTATACACCTCCTTGACTCTTTTGAGGGATTTCTAACCTGAAAACTGTATGAGCCCTCCCAAATTGTTGCTGTGTGCTCCTTTCCCTGGAATCAGCCAGATCTGAGGGGCTTGTGGAGCTCCTGCATCAGCTCCCGACTCTGCCATACCACGACAGCTCCAGGATCTGTTTTGCACTGGGGCTCCCTGGACAATTTCCTTACATACCCCCTTTGCTCCTTTTGAGGGATTTCTAATGTGAAAAGTGAATTTTATTGGAATCTCAAGGGGAAGGTTTCACTTTGTAAGCAGACAACCCCCAAAATTGCAGGAAAATGGAATAAAAAGGATTTTCTGCTCCGCTCTCTCCTTGGCCACCCTGTCTTTGGAGATGGGCTCTCCTGGCCTGCTCTTCCCCCAGCCAACACAGGGAATTGGGTTCCAATCCCAACCCTGAGGGAGCTGCCAGTGCCCTGCTCCTCCCAGGGGATGCAGGTTTTGGGGTCTCTCTGGGTATCCCCTAGTACCTTCTCGAGCACAGCACGCCCTGAGAGCCGCAGGTTTCCTTCTGCCAGGTGCTCCTGAGAGATCCCAGGGATGGGAGCACAAGGCTGGTCATGCCTGACCAACTTCCCTAAAACACAGGGAAAAAGTGGAATTGGGAAATCAGCCATGAAGGGACACTGGCACCAGCCAGAGGAGCAGCGAGGAAACAGCAGGGATGGGATGTCTGGGTCCCAGGATGTGCCTCATTCCTCAAGTTCTCTTCCCAAGGACATAAACCCTCCAGGAGAAGGGAACATCTCTTTTCCACTGCCTCAGTGCAGACACCACCACTCCAGGATGGTCCTGCTGCCTCTTTCAGCCAGGGAGCAAATCTCCCCAAGGGGTTTAGGGATGTCCCTGTATGGCTGGGCCATCCAAGAGCCCCATGCAGGACACGGACACCCCACTGAAGGCACCCTGGAGCTCCTCTGAGCCTTCCTAAAAGCCAGAGCACCAGGGAAGGGTGGGATGCAAGGGGCAGATCCCTCCTGCTCCCCTCTTTGCCGGCAGTGGGTGATGACCAACCACTCCCCAGGATGGATGGATGGAAACAGCCTTTTCTGGAAAGCTGATCCCATGGAAGATTGACTCCCCATCCCTGGAAGTGTCCCAGGCCAGCCTGGATGGGGCTTGGAGCAACCTGGGACAGTGGGAGGTGTCCCTGCCCATAGAGTGAGATGAGCTTTAAGGTCCCTTCCAACCCAAACCATTCTTTGATTCTAACACCTTCTTGTTCTCGTGCTGTGGGTGTGAAGGGTCACCGTCTCCTCCCACCCTCTTCCAGGCTGACCAAACAGCTCTTCCTCACCCGGGCATCCACCCTGGCCCTGTTCCCAGCCCCTTTCCGGGGAGCAGCCTCTTCCTGCTGGGAAGCATTAACCCCACACTGGTGCAGGCACAGCGGGACTGATTAACTCCTGCCCTGCAGGAAGCAGAGTGAACCCGCTGTGACCTCCTTCTGTTTGCCCAGGAACGAGTTTTGTACGAGGAGAGGGCAAACACACTGGGAAGCACTTGCTGGAGAACCCACACGGATGTTTTCAACCTTGGAGCAAGGTCAGCCCGTGTTGCCCCTGCACACAGCACAGAGGCAAGGCAAAGCCACGGTGTTCAGCAAATCTCTTCCTCTAACAGGCTCATTTCTTCCCAAGATTTCATTTCAGAGGGATTCAGCAGCATTGACAGAGGTGCCACTGGTAATTTCCCTGCTCATATTCAGGATGTAACACTTCATCCTCAGCTCTACAAGTGGGTTACCTTGTGAATTGCTCTGTGCTTCCAGTGGCAGAGCAGGAATTATTTTGGGATGTGAGCTGTTCCCCAAAGCCTGGGCTTCACAAGCAGCATGGGGAGCTGATAACCCCAGCACTGGGTTTATCACTCCTGTGGCTGCAAACAACAAAAATCCCCACAAAGCTTCGTGTGGGTGCTGGAGCTCTGAGGAAAACTGACCCCCCTCCAGCACCGCACAGCAGATGCTGAGGCCGTCACTGAACCCCCAGCAGGGTCAGAAAAGGAGGGAAGAAGAAATGAAATGGCACTTGTTGGTTTTACTGACATGAGGAGCTGCCTGGGGAAAGAGGGGTCATGTTTGAGGCACAAATCTGTCCCACATGGGCTGTTCAGGCACGTCTGTCCTCAATTAAACACTCAGCGGAGAGACCCAGCACAGGGGCAAATAAGCAGGAGGTGAAAACCCTCCTTGGACTTGCTTGACAGATCCTGGGGACCTCCTTGTCCAACTGGAGCTGTCCAGGGGTCCTGAGGTGGCTGCAAATCCTGCACAGCAGAGAGGGACCCACCCTCACCTCTTGTGACCCCTGTGCAGAGGTTTGGAGCCATCAGCTCTCTCCACACTGGAGGTGCCTGGTGTCCCACAGGCCCTGGACATCCCTGGTGCCCCTGAGGCCTTGGACAGTCCTGGTGCCTCTGAGGCCCTGGGTATCCCTGGTGTCCCTGAGGCCCTGGACATCCCGTGTGTCCCTGAGGACCTGGACAGCCCTGGTGTCCCTGAGACCCTGGACATCCCTGGTGTCCCTGAGGCCTTGGACATCCCTGGTGTCCCTGAGGCCTTGGACATCCCTGGTGTCCCTGAGGCCCTGGAAAGCCCTGGTGTCCCTGGACATCCCTGGTGTCCCTGAGGCCTTGGACAGTCCTGGTGTCCCTGGACATCCCTGGTGTCCCTGAGGCTCTGGACAGCCCTGGTGGCCCTGAGGGCCTGCAAATTCCTGCTGTCCCTGAGGTCCTGGACATCCCTGGTGTCCCTGAGACCCTGGACATCCCTGGTATACCTGAGGCCTTGGAGAGTCCTGGTCTCTCTGAGGCCCTGGACATCCCTGGTGTTCCTGAGACCCTGGACAGTCCTGGTGTCCCTGGACATCCCTGGTGTCTCTGAGGCCCTGGATATTCCTGGTGTCCCTGAGGCCCTGGACAGTCCTGGTGTCCCCAGCACAGCTGGACAGAAACCAGGCCACGTGCAGGGCAGTGTCTCTGTGGGATCGCCCATCTGCCTGCTCCGTGTTTGCTGCTGATTCCTCGCCGTGTCCTTATTGTTGTTAATCCCTCTCTAAGTACTTTGCTTACATGGACTCACAATCTTGTAAGCTCTCACCAAACACATCTGTCCACCCCACTCCCTGTGGGATTGCAGCCTCTCTGTTCTGCATTCCGAGCCTGCAGTGCAGCTCCAGCATCCCACGGTGCCCAGGACAGGCTCAGGATGCTCTTCCCTGTGTGGGAATGGGAACTTTTCTACACGTTGTCATGCTCTGCTCAGGGCAGCTCGTGTCTGCAGGTTTCTGTCACGAGAAGCCCCCTGGGATCCCATTTATTTCTGCAGCAAGGCCTGAGCTATGACTGGTGTTAACTCCAGCCACCCAAGGATTCGGGAATGGCGCAGCCTCGGGAGGGGGGTGGTTACAGAAACTCCATTACTGTTGTTAAACCCTTGCTATCCCTGCAGCTCCGTCCCAGGAGGACTCCTGGCAAACAGATCTCCCAATTACAGGAGCAGGAGAGGGAGCAGAGGGCTCCTGGATCACAGGCTCAGGCTCTGCTCTAATGAGCTGGCAGCAGCACACCTCTTCCTGAGCCACAAAATCCACCCCTGCAGCCCTGCCCCACACATCCACACTGCCCTGGCACCCCTGGAGGAGGATCCCTCCATTCCCAGTGTGATGGAGCCACGGTGGGATGTGGAGATCGCTGGCCTGGTGCCACATCCCAGCAAGGTCAGGGCTGCTGGGCATCCCTGGCATCAACAGCTTTCTCACCAGTGGGAAGTCTCTCAGCATCCTCTGGGTGTTCAGACAGGTCAGAGAAGGAGGCAAAGTTTGGGAAGGCCAGCCCAGAGGCACTTCCAAGGAGTGCTCCCCTCATGGCACAAGCTCAGCTGGGTTTTCACAGGGTGGATCAGACCATGGACATCACCTGAGCCAAGGAAAGAGCTCGGGAATGGGCCAGCTCCACCTTCACATCCCAGGCAGCAGTGGAGGCCCTGCTCCCAGCTGGCACAGCCCATGACAGGGCCGTGGGCTGGAGGTGATGGCTTTGGCACAGCATGGGTTATCGACACCAGGCTGTTCCCTGTGCCATGGGGCAGCTGTCCTCTTCCTTTGCTGTGTCCTGAGATCCTGGCCATGTCCTCCAGCACCATCCCACTGTCACAAGGGGTGGGTTGAGCCTGAGCAACCACTGGATCTACATGCCAGGGATCCCTGTTCCATGTCAGGGACCCCCACTCCATGCCAGGGACCCCCACTCCATGCCAGGGACCCCTGCTCCACGCCAGGAACTCTCACTCCGTGCTGGGTTCCCTGTCCCCTCACAGAGCCATGGCAGGAGCAGCTCCAAGGGCTGTTCCCAAACCCCATCCCACTTCTCCAGGTGACCACAGAGTGCTGTGGCTGTAGGGGTCACAAGCCCAGGATAGCCAAGCACAAGATCTGCTGTCAGGTGTTTCCTCTTCTCTCGCTCCCTCCACACTCCTGGTCTGGCATCCTTGCTGTCCTGCTCAATCCCTCCAGCTTTTCCTTTTTTTCCCACTCCCCCACCATGCCCAACCCTGGGAATTCCCTGCACAAGTGACAAGGACAAGGGAAAGTGGCCTCAGGCTGCAGCAGGGGAAGTTCAGGTTGGATCTTAGGGAAAATCTCCTTGCTGAAATAGCAGCCAAGCATTGGAAAGGCTGCCCAGGTAGGTGGTGGAGTCACAACCCTGGAAGTGTGGATGTGGCACTTGGGGACATGGGTCAGGGGTGGCCCTGGCAGTGCTGGGGAATGCTCGGACAATGGCCTTGGAGGGCCTTTCCATCCTTAATGCTCCCGTGACTCTGAGTCCTGTCCCCATCCCCCTGCTGGCCCTGTTTCCAACGCGCTTCCCAAGGGTTCTGGGACCAGCCCTGCAGACATCAAGTGAACCACATCCTCCTTGGGATTCAGGGAAGCACGGAGGCCTCTTCCTGCAATTCCTGTGGGTCTGCAGCACACAGTAGCAGCTCCTGCCGGGGAAGCTGAGTGCTTTCTGCCCCGGGCTACCGCTCTCCAGGTGCTTCACTCCCGGTGAATTTGGCTTCGGGGTTATTTCCCCACAACACGGGAATTGCATTCAGCAGGGCTGGTTTGCATTGTCACAGCTCCAGTCTCCCGGATTCCTTTGTGTTCCCTTTCACACTGGAGTTTGCATCTTCTCCCAGTCCGGATTTATCTGCAAATGTAATTAGTGAGCTGCTAACTGCCCTCTATCCAGCAATTACCGCTCCGGCTCTTTGAATGGAGCAGCGCTCCCCGCCCCCCAGGACTCCTGACTATCAGGAGACATCCCAAGCCTGCTGAGATCCGCACACGGATGAGGAGGTTCACCCGTAAATCAAGCCCCAGAAATTATTTATTGCCATTCTTCCTATTTTGGGCAACTTTCTCCCGCGGAGATGCTCCTGCCGGTTGCCAGGCTGCAGCCTGAGTGTCAGTCACACCTCGGGAATGGCAGGAAAACGGCTGGAGCACGGCTGGAGCACGGCTGGAGCACGGCAGGGACACAGTTCCCAGCATCCAGCACCACCAGCTTTAGCCTCCAATATCTTCGCACCAGGCTGAGCCCGATTTCCCGAGATTCCCACTGAGATTTGCCCTCGACTCCAAGGATTAATTGGAACCCTTGGAGTAAGGGGGTCATTGACTAAAGCTGGGAAAGGCGAGCGGGCATCCAAGAGTTAAAATTCTGCATTCCCACCAGGGCCCCAGCACAGCGCGTGATAAGCCAGGCTGGAGCCTGGAAGAGTTTGTACCAGGATTTTCGGAGCAGCTATTATTTCCAAAAATACGAAGTCATTCCTTTGAAGGGAAAAAAAAAAAAAAAAAAAAAAGGAAAAACACAAGAGCTGTAATCTCCCTGCTGCAGAGTTTCACCTTCTGCTGCTCAGTCCCTCTCCAGCGCGCTGCCAGTGCCAAGGATGCGGCAGGAGGGGAGCTCGGGATGTCCTGGCCCAGCACGGCCACCCTCGGTGGCAGCAGGGCACAGGGACAGGGTTGGTGGCACCGCAGGTCCCTCTGCAGGACCGCGGGCACAGCGAAGCTCCGAGGAAGATGAGGTGCAAATCCAAAGCACACAGGCATTGCGCTCCAGTGCTGATTCCCGCTGATTCCCACATTTTGGGGCTCTCGGGGAGCTCTGCAAAGGGGATCTGAGCCAAGTGAAGCCCTCCCTGCCCAGGCTGGCACCGGATCGTCCTCCCGCTCAGCTCCTCTCAGAGATGCCCAGCCCTTCCTAAAGCCCGGGGTTTGTAGGGATGGGGGCTGGCTCGGCACAGCCCGGGAGCATCCCGGGGCTGCCGCATCCCCTGCCCTCCCGCTGGCTCCCTGGATCTCGTCCCGGCAGCCAGGAACGCTGCCCAGGGCTCGTTTGGCCGTGCAAGAGCCAAAGCGGGGGTGCAGGGGACAGAGGCAGAGGTGCCCCCGGCTCCAGCCCCGGCTCTGCCGCTGCCGTTCTGCCCGCGGGCAGCACCAAGGCCTTTCCCACAAGGACATCTAGTGGCACCGGGACACACGGCACACTTCACCTCGGCTGGAGAGCGGCCACCGCCGCCCTCAGTCCCCCGGACCCTCCCGAGCTCTCCCTCAGCTCCTGCCGGCCCATCCACACCCTCCCGAGCTCAGGTGGAAGCGGGGATGGCACCGGCTGCTCCAGGGGACAGTGGGACGTGGCTGTCACCGAGGTGAGGACATGTCCACCAGCAAGGCAAAGTGGCGCAAATCCCAGAATAATTTAGGTTGGAAAAGCCCTCTGAGACCATTAATTCCTGCACAAAGCAGAAGGAAAAGCTTGAAAAGACCTACTGGAGACACGGGAACGTTTGGAAGAGTCCAGTCCCCTTGCAGAGCTGTGTCACACAAAGCCTGGGCTGGGGCAGTGCATCCCAGGCGGGCAGGGAGCGGGGTGGGATGGTGCTGGTGCAGGGTGGGTATCCCGCTGGGACAGGGGCACCAGGGCAGCACAGAGACCTCACTGTGCATGGGGCAGAGCATCCCAGTCCTCCTCTGCTCCAGCTCCTGTGCAGCCACAGAACTGAGGGAAGGAGGAAGGGAAAGGTGGGAAAGCCTTGATGCCCACAAAGGGGAAGGAAGAACTGAGAATCACAGAATCCTGGGATCACTGAGGTTGGAAAAGAGATCCCAGATCATGAGTCCAACCTGTGCCTGATCCCCACCCTGTCCACAGCCCAGAGCACTGAGTGCCACCTCCAGGCCTTCCCTGGACACCTCCAGGGATGAGGACTCCAAACCTCCCTGGGCAGCCCCTGCCAGTGCTGCCAGAGGCTTGGAATTCACTCACTGCTTCCATTCCAGCTTCCAAAGACTTCCTAGAGACAAACTTGGGCTTCAGCAGCAACACCTCAGGTGCTGCTGCATGGGATGTGCAGGGAGCCAGGACAAGGAAGGTGCCTGTTATCCCAAGCCTTTCCTTTAGCCAGAATTTTAGTTTCTCCTGAGATTTTTAAGTGCTTAAAAACCCACCCAGGAGCTCTGACAAGCAGGACTTGGGGTCACCCTGCCCAGACCACCCCCCTGCACTGCTGGACCAGCGGGCAAAGGTCTGAGATGCTCCAGAGCAGAACAACATCCCCAGGGATGTGGATATTTATGGGAAAGCAGGACCCACCTGCATCCAGCCCCACACACTGAGGGAAAATTTGTCCAGATGATGAACAGGGAGCACAGTGCTGTGCCCCAGGCAGGAATGTGACTCCATCTCTCTCTTTCCCAAACAATCCTCTTCAGACTGTAATGGCCATGGATAGCTTGGACCTGAAGAGCATTTCCATTACAGCGAGGGCACATCATCTCCTGTCTTTATTCAAATGAGAGCAGTAATGAAATCACTGCTGCCTAATTCAGACACTCCGTTAGAGATGTTCTTGCTTTTGGTCTTGTTTTTTTGCTTTCCCATTTCATGGTCAACGTTTATGCATTGCTGTCAGAAAAATTGCTTTAATTTTCCATTCTGTTTCAACAGCCTTTGCTAAAAACAAAAAGTATTATCCACTGAAGAGCTGTGAATTGACTCCATGTGATATCCACAGAGCAGAGCTAACACCAAAAGGCATTCACTTGCATTTTTAATGTACAGATGAAGTCATAGAAATCACTGACTTGGAGGCTGCTTCATGAAATTTTTCTTGCTAAAGCATCTCCTGTACCCACCACTCTGAGTCCTGCTCCTCCAGAGAACTGAGCTGTCACTTCTTTAATGATTTCCAGTGGCTACCAGGAACATTTTAAGGCTTAACATGAGTGATGCGGATGAATGAATTTCTAGACTTCGTCTGGCTTTTCATTTTGAATGTCAGAATGAGCCTGGTCTGCTTTCCCCCTCCCCTTTTACCTTTTCACTGGCTCCTAACCCTCAAATCCTTCCTGGAGCATGTCTGATTTAATGATTTCATGTACACTGGGACCCCAAAGCCCCCCCATGCCCTGGGCTGAGCCCCAGCGTGGGCAGCAGGGGAGGGGGGATTGTGTCCCTCTGCCCCCTCAGGTCAGACCCCACCTGCAGAGCTGCCCCAGCCCTGGGCCCAGCACAGCAAGGAGCTGGAGCTGCTGCAGAGAGCCCAGAGGAGGCTCCAGGATGAGCAGAGGGATGGAGCAGCTCTGCTGGGAGGAAAGGCTGGGACAGCTGGGATTGTTCAGCCTGGAGAGGAGAAGCTTTGGGGTGACCTCACTGTGGCCTTGCAGAGCCTGAAGGAGGTGACAGGAAAGATGGAGAGAGACTTTGGACAAAGGTCTGGGACAAGGGGGAAGGGCTTCCCACTGCCAGACAGTAGGGTTAAATGGGATATTGGGAAGGAATTGCTCCTGTGAAGGTGGGGAGTCCCTGGCAGAGGTTGCCCAGAGAAGCTGTGGATTCCCCTGGATCCCTGGCAGTGTCCAAGGCCAGGTTGGATGGGGCTTGGAGCAGCCTGGGACAGCGGAAGGTGTCCCTGCCGTGGTAGGGGTGGAATGAGATGATCCTTAAAGTCCCTTCCACCCCAAACCATTCCATGATTCCATGGGTTAAATGCAGCCTCCTGCACCAATCCATTCACCCTTCCCCGGAGCACAAACTGGCCAAGGCTGTTGTGTTGCCCTGGAAGCAGCAGCCAAGACAGGATTTTTCCAGGTTTCTTGATTGCATCTCCCAGCACAGCCTCCTGCATTCCCAGTGGTTATTCCAGCACAGCCAGGTCTATCTCTATGCACCAAAACTCGGCTGCAGGTTCAGCAGATTATTTTGGGCAGGAGTGGGATCCCTGCAGACACCACCACAGAAATAAATTCTCCATCTCAAAGAGTTGGGCAGGCCCTGCCCTGGAGGAAATCTGTTGTTGTTGTTGCCTTGGGGAGCAGCTCACTGGAGGAAAAGCTGTCTGCAAGCCCCTTCCTAGCAGGATTTGCTCTGAGCAGAGCCTGTGGGGCTGCTGGGTGGGCGAACAATTCAGCTGGGGAGCCCTCGTTTCATCCAGCAAAACAGGAATTTGTCTCACAACAGCCTTTTCCTTGTTTCACTTAAAATACTCTGTTTTTTCCAGGAAAACACAAGGAGGGATGCGTGCCTGAGGAGCTCCCACACACCAGTGATCTCCAGCTTCACCCAGCACTGGCTCCCAGGATAGGACTCCCCAGGGTTCCTCCCTGCTGGCCTGGCACCCCCTGGGATTTGGGGGCTCCAGGAAGCTCCAGGAAAACATAAAGAACAAAAGTAGGGCACTATATTTGCTCCCATTCTCCCACTTTTCCTCCCCGCTTTGCCATGCCCTGGCTTGGATTTTGGGGATGAGCCTCTGGTGGGTGCTGGGTGTTGGTCCTGCCCTCCCAGGGCAGCAGCACAGGGGGAGCAGCACCTTGGGAATGTGGCAGGAGGGACATTGGGGAGCTGCTGAGCTCTCAATAACCCAGCAGCTCCTCATGGTGCCCTGCATGGCCAGAGGATAAGGAAGAAGACCAAAGGATGGAGGAATCAAGCCCTGAACCCCCCAGACCCTCATCCCTCTGCTGATGCCTCAGCTTTGATGTCCCCAACACAGCCCAGGTGTCACCTCCAGGACCAGCGTTCCCAGTTGGTGACAGGGAAGGTCCTCAGGGACAGATGGTGTGGGAATTCTGCTGGATCTGTCCTGGCTGTGCCAAAGGCTCAGCTCATTCCTGCTGGTGTTCCCCCGCCACGCTGTGACCCTGCTGTCACGAGCACAGGCATTCTCAGCCCCACAGCCAGCAGCTTCCAGAGGCCTCCAGCTGAGGGACAGTTTTCCTGTTTGGATGTGTTTCCCAGGGATAACAGCCATGGAGCTGGGCTTTGCTCAGTGGGAAGCCCTGCACTCACTGCTCAACACCTCACAATGCGTTGACCACTGACATTCCCAAGGAATTAATTTCCAGGAATAGCACAGCAGTGCAGGCACACCTGGAAGTTTGTGCAGCCTCTGCTTGGAAAATAAATATTCCTGCCTCGGTTTTGCTCAACAGAAGGGTTCCTACTGGCAGGGATCAGCTGCTCCCCAAGGAATGGGAGCCAAAGCTGAGGGCAGCCCCAGCACAGGGGTATCCTCACCCACAGCTGCATTCCCACAGGATCTGAACCCAGCACCGGGGATCAAAAGCATTCCCAGGTGAACTCGGGGATTAACTGGGGCCAGGGCCCATCCACAGCAGCAGAAGGAGATGGAGCCAGCCAGGACTGAGCTCCGGCACAGATCCAGGGGAGATGCAGAGGGGGAACAGCTCCTGCAGAGCTCAGAGGAGAAGGAAGGCTCGGAGCTGGTTGTAAAACAGACCCCTGAGCCCTGGGCAGGTGAGGGGAGTGTCCAGGTGAGGCTGAGCAGGACCAGTCAGCTCTACTGGTGCAACCAGAGCCCTGGCCAGGGACCAAACCAGGACCGGCAGCTCTTCGGGATGTTCTTGCCAAAGCCATTGGAGACCCTCTGAGAATGGTTTTCCATAAGAGTTTTCTTCTAAAGATGAACATCTGAGGCAGCTGGAGGTTGAAGAGGCACCTTTGGTAGCAGAGACAATGCAGGATGGGTTCAGTGACTGAGGCAGAGGAGATCAAACACGCCTGATGCCAGACCCAGGGTGGGCTGGAGGACAGAGTTAAGAGCATTGCAACAAAAATAATGGGTATAAACCACTCAGATTCACACAGTTCAGGCAATTTAAGTGTCCAAACTGGAGGCACTGGAGAAACTCTGTGTGAGGGACACCTGACCCCAAAATGAAAGCCCAGGCACACCTGAGCAGGTGTGAGCAGGCAGGACCTTGTGTGCAGACACAGTGCTGGGGATTTCCCTCCACTCCCACATGGAGGAAGGGCACTGAGCCCATCACTTGTGTTTAGATGGGAGCGAATCGCTCCAATTCTCATTTAAAGATGGATTGAGCACACGCCCAGGTAAGCACTTGGAGAAGTTAATTACCTTTCCTGTGAAACATTGGTGTCTTAACTGCAATTGGAATTATTCTTCCTTCAGCTCCACCTGTCAGCCACTGAGTCCTGTCTTTGTCTGCTGGATTAAAGGACCCTCTGCTATCAAAAATCTCCTCCCTGGAAGTACTTAGAGACCATGATCAAGTCACCTCTCAACTTGCTCTCTGATGAGCTAAATAGATTGAAGTCATTAAGCCTATCATCACACAGCAGGTTTGCCAGGCCTTTTCTCAGTCTTCCAGCTCTTCTCTGAGCTCCCTCTAATTTTTTTTTAATCCGTGATAAAAGTGTGGATGCCAGAATTTGATACAATAGCCAGTAATGCTCTCCCTATGCTTTTCCATCCTAATAGCCCCTCAAAATATCGGCGTGTCACATGAATTATAAATTGGGCTCCTGCCCTGCTTATCTGGCTCCCTAAGCCCCCATCTGCACCTCTGGCTTTGCTGAAGCCCTCCCAAATCTCCTGGTGCGGGGGACATTCTTTGTTGCCAGAGCTCCAGCATTGTCCCTTGTATTCCTAAAAGGCACGTGGATCATTCACATTCCACCTACAAACCAGCTCAGAACTTGGTTCATGTAACAGGGATTTCTTCCCACTTTTTCACGTCTGGATATAAATCATAGAAACATGGAATATCCTGAGCTGGAAGGGACCCACCAGGATCAGAGTCCAGCTCCTGTCCCTGCACAGACACCCAACAGCCCCACCCTGGGCATCCCTGGCAGCGCTGTCCCAGCGCCCCTGGAGCTCTGGCAGCCTCGGGGCCGTGCCCATTCCCTGGGGAGCCTGGGCAGTGCCCAGCACCCTCTGGGGGAAGAAGAACCTTTCCCTGCTCTCCAGCCCAGCCCTCCCTGGCCCAGCCCCAGCCGTGCCCTGGCTGCTGTCCCTGTCCCAGAGCAGAGCTGGGAGCTGCAGCCCCCGGGGAGCTCTGCCCTCAGCCCCTCTGCTCCAGCTGAACCAGCCCAGTGCCCTCAGCCGCTCCTCGGGTGGCCCCTCCGGACCCTTCCCCATCCCTGGCCCTGCTCTGGGCACTCCCAGCACCTTTAGGTCTCTCTGATGTTGTGGCACCCAAAGTGCCCCAGCACTGCAGGTGAGGCTGCCCCAGCCCAGAGCAGAGCAGGACAATCCCTCCCTGGCCCAGCCTGATGTCCCCAGGACAGGGATGCTCCTCCTGGCTCCAGGACACTCCTGACTCACATTCAGCTTTCCATGGATCAGAACCCTCAGGTCTCTCTCCACAGCTTCTCCCCAGTCTCTCATTCCCAGTCTGTTCATACATCCAGGATTTCCCCGTTCCAGGCACAGAATCTGGCACTTGCCCTTGCTAAACTGCACACCACTGATGATTCCCAGCCCTCTCATTTATCCAGGTCTCCTTTCAGGGCCTCTCTGCCCTCGAGGGAGTTGACATCTCCTCCCAATTTAATTGACAAACTTCCTTATTATCCCTCTGACTCCTGAGTCTGAGTCGTTTATGAAGACATTGAAGAGAACTGGGCCTAAATGGAGTTAATTGTGGATTAAAACCTCTCCTACTACACTTTGTTCTCAGTGTTAGGGCGTCTTCTCCTCAATCCCAGTAAGTTCATGACTTATGGTGGAAATCAACGGGAAAACTCAGCCAGCAGCTCTGCTGGAGACCCCTGCCCTGGGAGAGCTGCTGGTTGATCCCAGGGCCGGGATTCATCCCGGATTAAACAAGAGGCTGTGACTGTGGCCGTGCCCAACACGAACTCAGCCGACCTCACCCTGCAGGCCTGAGCACCACCAAAAAATTCCAAAGGGAACAAGCTGTTTCCAAGACTTTTCCAGCTGCTCCTTTCCCCTCCCAGCAAGGCGCTATGTAGGACACACAACCAGTGCATGAAATCACCTCTTCCGACTGCTCTCCGAGGCCGCCCTCGCTGGCCCAGGGTAATTAGTGGTGCTACCTGTGGTCCTCACATGTCCTCTCCGGCTCCAGGTGTTCCAGGGAGCCAGCTGTGCCAGGTGCAGCTGGGCTGGAGCGCCTCAGGAGGAACTGGGAGGATGCATGAGGAAAGAATGAACAGGAACACGGCGTTAGAGGGATTCCCAACAGGGATGGCAGAAAGTCTGTGCGGCTCCGTGACCCACTTCCAACCCTTCCTATTCCCTAAATGGAATCTCCTGCTGTTTATAAGCTCTCTGCCTCTTCCCTGGCATTCAGGAGCCATTATCACCGTGTCTGCCCCGAGCCCTCCCAGCTGCCTTTAGATGCCACTTCTCTTTACTGTGACATTCCTAAGCCACTTCTCTTTTCTGTGACATTCCCAAGCTGTGCCTGCCGGCAGCAATGAGAACCTCAGCACAGCAGCCATGTCCTGAAAGGCACCAGGAAAACCAGGGAAAGTTTGGGATCACTTGGATGACCACAGTTGTTCAAGCACCGAGGCTCCTGTGTCCTTGACAGCTGGTGATAAAGCCCTGGAAACCCTACGAGAGTGATGGGAATCCCACAAGGAAATCATACCAAAAGGTGAAGATTTTAGTAGAAAACGTGGGGACTGGCATGTGGGATGGTTGAGTGGGATTTCTGGAGTGTGGTGGGACCGGAGGGAAGGGCAGAAGAGGAACACGGGAATGTCAGACATGAGGGCCCTGGATGAGCAGGTCCAAGAGCTCAGGACACCTCCATGGTCTTCACTGGAACAAAAGCCCAGCCCTGGATGAGACCAGACTAAAACAAGGGCTGGGTGAAGCCACTGAAGAAGGAAAAGCAGGAAATGCCCCATCCCTGGAAGTGCCCAAGGCCATGTTGGATGGGGCTAGGAGCACCCTGGGATAGTGGAAGGTGTCCCTGAACCATGGCAGGGATGAGTTTGAGGTCCATTCCCACCCAAACCATTCTGGGATTCTGTGAATTCTCAGAAAATCAAGACAGGGCCTGGAGACAAAAGATGCCGGGGTAAAATGCCAGGAATAAATGAGAACAAAGGAATAAATCAGCACTGATTCCCAGTGACTCCCAGAGGCGGCACAGGATGGATGCACAAATCAGCACCACTTTTAGCACACCAAGGGTACCAAAGTGTCCCCAAGAGCAGCACACATCCCATCCTAAGGAGCTGGAAGGCAGGAAGGGATCTCACAGCCAGCACCTCGACTGTCACTTGTGTCACATTCCAACCACATGGAATGACACATCCTGGAAGTTGTGTGGCCATGAGAGACCCCACGTGAGGGAAATAAGTCCCATTTTAAACCAACCCCTTTTTTTCCCACATGGAATTACACTGAGCTTCAAAAGATGAGCAGAGCTTTGCTGCTGGGATGTTTGGGTTTCTGATATTCTGCATTTTCTTTCTATTGTAACAGATAATGATAAAAATAACACACAGACAAATAATTCTTGCGTTTTTCCTAAACCTAAATCAAAATGTGCCCCAAATGTTCGGTGAGTGTGTTCTGGCTCTCATTATGCGCTGAACAGTGGGGATGTGCTGTCCTGGCTTTCCTCCTGTGGGGCACCCACTCCTCAGGAAAATCATTTTCCCTGTCTCAAAAACATTCCATTTGTAAGGATGATGACGGCACCGAGCATTATGAGAACTGTTTCTCTGAGGAGAAAGAAACATTATAGAGAAACGTGCCCGAGTACAGTCAGAGCTGAGAGAGCATTCCAGGCATAATTTAAATTAAAAATATTAAGGACATGTGTTGTTGTTACCCAAACACTCCCCAGTTGCAGCCACACCATGCAATAATCAATTAGAACACTCCATTGAAACATAATTAATGGGTTATTTAGTCTCTGGTTTCTGATTAGGACACAATTGTTTTAACAATTTAACAGTTTTTTGAGATTGTTTCGCTTCTGGTGAGACTTTGCCCTTCCAGCAGCCATAGCAGCCTGGGCAGCCTCAGGTGTTGGATTTACAAATATTCCCATGAGCAGGGCGGTACCACCACCCCAAATCATTTGTTTTCCCTACCCAAGACCCTCTCCAGCCCTGGAAATCCTGGGAATTCTGCTGGCTCTCCTGTTTCAGCCGTACCTGTCGAACAAACCATTTTGCCAGGCCAGCTTCGCTTCCATCAGCCCCTTAACAACAACAACATCCCTCATTTCTGGAAGCACAGCTCTCTATGGATATGGCCAACAAAAACAATTTCAGACGATGGGAAAAAAAAATCAGTAATGAAGAGCAGCCACAGAAAATGACCATTACTGATTTTATTTCATTCCTACCTCAATTCAAGCCTGATTTTAGAGAGTTTGCACCCAAGGAACTTTGAAGCCTCTGCATTATTCTGCAGTGAGGGCATGAGACACATGAAATAACCCATCCACAATGCCAGGTTTGTTAGTGCAGCCATTAATCATAAACCCCTTTTACTGTGCAAGGTCAGGAGCCTGCTCTGTATTCCCAAAGGAAGTGCTGCACATTTGGGCAGGATGAATTCCCTCCTTCCCAGGGAGGTGTCCAATTGAGGACAATGGGAATTTGCTGCTGCCCAGACCTGCAGAAAGAGCCTCCTTAAATCTCCTTTCAGACATTGCTGCGACAAAACCCCAAGTGATCACACAACTAAAATAATAAGCGGCAAAAAGTTACAACAGGGTAATTATGGCATTCCATAGGCACTTCCTGCAGCAGCTCAGCCCCACACAAAGGCAGTCTGGCTCCCAGGCAGGGCTGTTTGCCTCCTATTATAGTTTTTTATCATTAACTGCAAGGAGTCAGATGTGTCCCTGTACGTCCCCTAACAGAGAGCAGCATTTTCCATTATGGCCCTGCCGCTGCAGGAGAGATGGAGAGGGAGCTTTTACAAGGGCATGGACTGAGAGGAAAGGGGAATGGCTTTAAAGTGAAGGAGAGGAGGTTTAGATGGGATATTGGGAAAGAATTGTTCCTTGTGAGGGTGGGGAGGCCCTGGCACAGGGTGCCCAGAGAAGCTGTGGCTGCCCCTGGATCCCTGGCAGTGTCCAAGGCCAGGTTGGATGGGGCTTGGAGCAGGTAACGTTCGAGGTGCTGGCTGTGAGATCCCTTCCTGCCTTCCAGCTCCTTAGGATGGGATGTGTGCTGCTCTTGGGGACACTTTGGTACCCTTGGTGTGCTAAAAGTGGTGCTGATTTGTGCATCCATCCTGTGCCGCCTCTGGGAGTCACTGAGAATCAGTGCTGATTTATTCCTTCATTCTGATTTATTCCTGGTCTTTTACCTGGGCATCTTGTGGCTCCAGGCCCTGTCTTGATTTTCTGAGAATTCACAGACACCCAGACTGGTTTGTGTGGAAAGGGACCATAAAGCTCATCCCATTCCACCCCTGCCATGGTTCAGGGATACCTTCCACTATCCCAGGTTGCTCCAACCTGGCCTTGGGCACTTCCAGGGATGGGGCATTTCGTGCTTTTCCTTCTTCAGTGGCTTCACCCAGCCCTTGTTTTAATCTGGTCTCATCCAAGGCTGGGCTTTTATTCCTGGGCTAGTGGAGGCTTTCAGTTCCCTTCCAACCCAAACCATTCTGTGATTCCAGAACTCTCTGCCTCTAAAGCCTCCTTCCCAACCCAAACCCAAGCCCCAAGGTGGACCTGCAGACCAGCTCTTAGATACTGTTTGTGAGACCACCTTGGTCCTTGGACTGCCAATCCCAGGAGCCAAAGAAAACAAGGATGGCATGGAGAGGTTTGGCATCCTGAGTGTTTCATCTGCGCAATCACCGAGGATTGTAGGTCAGGAACCAGGCTCCAAATGTGGTCCCTACTGCTTGGCATGCATTAGTCATCCTTCCCCTCCCCAATCACCGTGAAAGGCTCCCGAGGAGAGGGATGAGAGGCCATGAATAGCAAAGAGCTGTGCTGGGAAGGAGCAGGAGCCAGCGCCGGGGGAGGCTGGGATGTGTTCATCCAGAGGATCAGGCAAACATATTCGCACACCAAAGAAATCAGGGTGTATTCACAGAGCGAACAAAAGGTGGAAATTCGGGAGAAATTGCTTCCCTCGAGGGCACGTGATCAGAGCCGCCCTCAATCCACCTTTCCTCTCCTGCTCGCTGTGCCCGTGGCCAGCAGCCTCCTGTCTGTCCTGGGGCTGCTCCCTCCTTCTCCCGAGGTCATTCCTTGCCCAGGTGGCCCCCAGCTCTCCAGAGATGCTCCTGTGGGGCCACACAACTTTCCCCATCCCCACAGAAAGCTTTTCCCATGCTGCTGTTCTGTCAGTGCACGCTGGGGCTGTGCTGGTGCACCCAGCATGGGCCATGTTCCCCAAAAATACCAGACAAAAGTGCCGGCTTCGACCCAGGCTGAGGGTGAGGCATCCTCCAGGCCAGAGCAGGAGCTCAGACAGATTTCAGGGCTCAGCAGCTGCAGGAGGATGGGAATTCTGATGAGTGCCAGGACAAGGGGGAATGGCTTCCCACTGACAGAGGGCAGGGTCAGACGGGATATTGGGAAGGGTTTTCTGGCTGTGAGGGTGGTGAGGGCTGGCACAGAGAAGCTGTGGCTGCCCCATCCCTGGAAGTGTCCAAGGCCAGGTTGGATGGGGCTTGGAGCAGCCTGGGATAGTGGGAGATGTCCCTGCCCAGGGCAGGGGTTGGAATCAATGGCCTTTCAGGTCCCTTTCCACACAAACCATTCCATGATTCCATGATTCCTCCCCATCCCTGGGCTGTGCAGGGCTGCTCTCCTGCCTGTGCTGATGGCAAGGAGTGAAAATCTCTTTGTTTGAACCCCAAAGCCCGGTGGAGCTGCTACAAAGCCTCGCTGCACCCAGGGCCTGCTCTTTCAAGAACCCTCCCAGGCCCTGGCGCTCCCCTGCCAACCCCAAACCAAACACCAGGAGCTCATTATTCAGCTCAGAGCATCAGGAAAGCTCCCCCTGCTCCTCCTCTGAGTCTGAACAGCAAATGAGAGGAATAAATGAACACAGGCCCCCAGTGAAAGCTCCCACTTTAGCCAAAAGGCAAGGGAGTGGGGCAAGGGGAGGGAGAACCAGCACTGGCACCAATGACCCAGCAGCCCCCCAAAGGCACAGGTGAGGGGGTGAGTCAGCCCAGCCAGCCCCACACTGCTGGCCATGGATGCAAAGGGGTGGATGGAGTCCCTGGGGTGGGCAGGGGACATCCCTGTCACCTCCCAGCACTGTGAAGTGGGAGCCAGTGGGTGCTGCCAGACCCTTGCTACAGTGCCATGAGCTGTGGTGTGCTGGCAGCTGAGCTGGGAGCTTTTCCCAGCTGCCATCCATGATCCCCCTCCTTTTGCAGCTGGCCAGCTGTGCTACCATGGCACAAGGCTGCTCCCACCCAAGACACATCACTCCAGACCCCTGCATCCTGCTCCCAAAGGCAGGTGAGAGCAGCCGGGTTCATCTCTGTCTCAGGGAGGGGAAGACAAACCTGCCTGGCTGGGGCCTTGGGAAGTGGAGTGTCCCAAGGAGAGGCTCTTGTGTCCATGCACAGCCCCTGCTGAGCAAACAGCTGTGAACCAGCACCACGCTGCAGCTTCTGAGCAGCTCAGGACAGGGGGATCAGCCTTCCCTGGCCCAGCACTTTGCATCCAGCCCATGTCTCCGGGGTCAGGTGCCACAGGGGTTCTTCAGGTGCAGCTCAGTCCTCATTTGCAATCCTTCCATGTGTGGGAACCTGACATTTCTCCACAAGGCTCTTTCCAACAGGTAATTCTGCACTTCATGAAAATTTGTTTGCCCTTCATAATCTCCATGGCCGGCACAGCCCTTCGTGTGCCCTGCCTGGGCTGCAATCAGAGAACTTCGCACCACGTCTGCTCCCAACACCCTGAACATTTGTCAGGGCTCCAGACCCTGCCTTTGTAATCTCCATTCCCCTCCTGGAGTGGTCTGTGCATGCAGATGAGTCTCCTTTGGCACCATAGCTGGGTTCATTCCCACTCGAGGACTCAGCCTTCCCAGGTGTCCCACAGGCAGTGGATCCCAGCAGCTTCCCAGATCCAGAGGCTGTCAGCCAGCTGGATCACAGGAGGTCACCCTCAGTGAGCACATCACTCTTGTCTCCAGTGTGTCCCATCTCCCTGGCAAATTATCATCATTTTCCTCCTAATTTCCATTCCTTTAAAAAAAAAATTCTCTCTCTGTTTCCTTTCACTCCTTGCTGTTGGAGATTCAGACCAAGGGCTCCAGCAAGAGCTTCTTCTTCAGCAATTTCCCCATCAGGCCTCACCCAGCTGTTTGCAGCTGCTTTTCTTGTCCCCTCTGGAGCTGTAGGTGAGAGCAGAGGTAGCTCATGGAAGTCCCCAGATGGGACATCTGTGGCCGTGCTGGCGCCTCAGCCCTCAGGACACCTCCACCTCCTGCAGCAGTGCTGCAGCACAAGAAGTGTTTGTATAAATAAACCATCAGGGCCCCAAACAGAGGGCTTGATCCCAGAAAAGTTATCAAATATTCATTTTGAAGCAGAAAAATAAATAAGTGAGAACACAGAGGGAGGACATTGTGTCCTCACGTCAGTGCCTTTGCTGGGCACTGCTCAGGGGTGACCCTCAGCCCACGTGGCCCAGCAGGACAGCAGCCAGGAGCCACCAGCCCTCTTGAAAGAGGAGAAACCCCCCTTCTGCCTCTGGAGAACCTGTCAGGGAACTTCTGCCCTGTACCTCACTTCACTGCTCCCTCCTGGAGTCCTCCACACTGCTTTGGGTTGTTCAGTTGTGTGGCAACCCCACCAGTGGCCTCAAAACCCCACCAGTGGCCTCACAGCCCCACCAGTGGCCTCACAACCCCACCAGTGGTCTCACAGCCCCACCAGTGGCCTCACAACCCCAGCATCATCGGGATCAAGCCATTATTAGTGTGATATTTTAACTGAACTCCCCTCCTTGGGAATGCTTGCTGGAGAACGCCTTGGCCAGAGGAGTGGGAATACAGGGCTCACGGAGGTGGTACCCAGGGAGACCCATCCCTTACCCCCCTAAAGAGCCCAGCTGTGCATCCACTGCTCTCCCCCATAGCAAATGGATTGTTTTCCCTTCCTGCCTCTGGAGTGGGGTGTATGAGGCCGGGGATGCGACAGGAGCCAGCTCACACAATCCACTCACACTCCGGAGTGCCATGAAGATAAATCTGGGAAGAGACAAGGAATCAAAGCCTCCCTGCCCAGCTTGCAGTGCCTGTGGTTATTCAAGACATCAATCAGGGCTATGAAATGCTGTCTCTCCCAAATCAATGAACTCCACTAACAGGCACCTATTCGTTATGTGAGCTCGAGCTCGGCCGCGTCGCTCCAGCGGAACAAAAACCCGGCTGACAGTGACAACCCCACAACAGCGGCACAGAATTGTCCACCCCACGCGGGGGGTTGTGGTGGGAGACATCAGCTGCTCCGTGCCAGCCTGGGGACAGCATCTCCCACCTAAATATCAGCTGCTCGTCCTTCAGTGCCTCCCCAAATACGGACACGTTGCCTTTGTTTCCTTCGGGCAGAAGGAACTGGGAAACTGAGTCCAACAAAAAAGCAGGAGCTGCCTTTCTCTGCTTGCTGCTTGTGTGGGAGTGGAATGGCCAACACCATTCTTACCACCTTTTAAAATTTCCTAAAAACAAAGATTTTAGGCCTGCAAAGTTTGGTACAGACTCACAGGAACAGATTTCCTACAGGTGGATTCACCTCTATCCCTTCTCCAGGCAAAAACCTTGCCTGGATTTTGATGGAACAACACCTCTGTCAGCTCTCATGAATTTCTGGTGAGGCATTTGCTGCTCTTCCTCAGATCCTGCATCCTGGTGACAAAGGAAATGAGTAAAAATCTTACATTGATTTGTTTTCAATTTGTAATTACATTATTGTCTGTCACAGCTGCAGAAAACATTGTGAGTGCAGCCAGGACATCCTGACAATCCTTGATTTGGAATCTTCTGCCTCAGCTTCTCTGAGGGCAGATGTCCAAGAGCCAGTGTTGGCTGTGCAGGGCATTTCGTGGGTCAGAGAGGGAAGAAACAGGATTTGCTGGTCCCTCATGGGAAGATCTCCATGGAAATGTGGTTTCACTGGAGTCTGCAGCACCCTTGGAGCTCTGTCCCTCTTTAGAGCAGTGATGTCCCATGCTGTCACCACTGCTCCTCTGACCCCAGCTCTCTCTGGTCTTCAGGCCCAGCATCTCCAAAAAACCCAAAACCAATCCCAAAACAGCAAACCATCTTCCTAAATGATTTCCAACCATCCATATCCCACATGCCTCGGACACAGAGGATGCAGAAGATGCCTGGCACCATTCCAGGGTGAGCATCACTGAGGGCCTCGTGCAGACCACCGGATCCCTGTGATTCCATGAGAGCAGAGAAGGTGTTGCCCCTTCCCAAGGTGCCCCCTGAGGTGACAAACACGGTGCCATGGCTCTGCTCAGCCCACATGGGGAGCAGTGTCCTGTTTTTGTCGATTATGTGAAGTCAGATATTTTTGTGTTGGAGAGAGAGCCCTGTAAAGTCATTTAGACAATAAAGGAGTGACAGGATTTCCACAGGAGAAGAGATTAACCAAAGTGGGATTATTTTGTTCGGAGAGAAGATGATTAAGAGGTGGCATGATTGAAGTGTTTAAACTGGCTCAGGGTTATTATCAAATTAAGCTGTGCTGGAGATGGCTGGGCAGCCGTCACTCAGGGGCAGAGAACTTTGCTGCAGCCTCTCCCATGGCACAGGGAATGGTCTGGGCTGACCCAGAGGACAGCCATGGATGGAAAAAGTGCCACCAGAGCGAGGTTTGGGTGGGCTGGAGAGCTCCTGTTGCTCACAGATGACCTTAACCTTGACACCACACTCACTTAAACACCAGACCCAACACACATCCATTTATTCCCCTCTGTGCTTTCACCTGGATGTTCTCACGCCCCTCAGCAGGGCTGTCCTTCACTCCTGCAAATTCCTTCTGTCACCTCTCCAGGCTGCCCCTGGCACAAGGAAACCTTTGCCAAGCCAGGGGATGTGCTGAGGGCTTGTCCCTGCTCTGTATTCCAGGCACAGCCCTGCCCCGTTCGACACTGCTGGTCCCCAGCTCTGCATGTGTTCCTGCCTCCCCATCCCTCTCATGCCACTTGGAATTCTCTGCCATGCCCACAGTGCCAAAGCCATGCCAGCCCTCTCTAACCTTCAGACCAGACAGAGCAGTTTCCTTGGATTAGCACTGGATAATTGCTTTGGAGAGGGTTCACTGAGGGCCTTCCTGTCATCCCGGTCCCAAATTTCTGTTCCGGATCACAATCAGATTCGCAGGCTCTCACAGAGGCTTCAGCACCCATAATTACAAAATTGGCTCTTCAGACCTTGATGAGCTGCAAATTCCTTGATGCATTCACCTTGTTCCATGTGTTCCCATTAAGCAGCTCCCTCTCTTGTGCAGCATTTTGATGTCGAGTGGAGCACTCCTCACATTTCTTCAATGGGACTTCAAAATTAGTCCCCTCTTCCCAAGGAACTAAGGAGTGTTCAACCATCAAGTGTTTCAAGCCCTGCTATTGTCACTGCAGAAAGCACTTCTGAGCTTCTTTCAGCCCCTGTTTTCCATCTTTTATAGCTGTTTATCCCATTTCCGGGGATTTCTGCTCTGCCTGCTGGGAGGGCTTCAGGCAGCTCTTACTTCCCATCTTCCAAGTTCCTTCTGGACCCCTCTGGTGTTCATCACACACCACTAAAGCTGTTCCCAGCTGTCTTCCTGTCCAAATCCCACAGGCTGTGCAGGACAGGAGACTCCCACTCTGCTGTCCTCCTTTTCTGTGGGGAGAGCTGAGAGGCTGAACCTCCAACACACTCCAAACCAGCCCACACAAATTCACATTTCTTCCCTGGGGTGTCAAAAATGAATCCCATTGCCCTCTGTTATCCACACAGAGGTGATCCCGAAACCATGGGCCAAGGCCAGTGGTGTGAGGTCCCGGCTCCTGCCCTTGGCTCACAACGCCCGTGAGGGCTCCAGGCTGGGGCAGAGTGGCCGGGAAGGGCCCAGCGGGAAAGGCCCTGGGGGGGCTGGGGGCAGGGGCTGGACACGAGCCCAGGGGGGCCCAGGGGTGCCCAGGGGGCAAGAGGCCGATGGCCCCTGGGCTGTGGCAGCTCTGGGGGGGCAGCAGGGCCAGGGCAGTGCCCGTCCCCTGGGCTGGCCCTGCTGAGGGACCCCCAGGGCTGTGCCCAGTTCTGGGCCCTCCCAGGCAGAGAGACCCTGAGGGGCTGGAGGTGTCCAGGGCAGGGAACGGGGCTGGGGAAGGGGCTGGAGCCCCAGGAGGGGCTGAGGGAGCTGGGAGGGCTCAGCCTGGAGCAAAGGAGGCTCAGGGGGCCCTGCTGGCTCTGCACAGCTCCTGCCAGGAGGGGCAGCCAGGGGGGTCGGGCTCTGCTCCCAGGGAACAGGGACAGGAGCAGAGGGAACGGCCTCAGGCTGGGCCAGGGGAGGCTCAGCTTGGACAGCAGCAGGAATTTCCCCATGGAAAGGGTGCTCAGGCCTTGGCAGGGGCTGCCCAGGGAGGTTTGGAGTCCCCATCCCTGGAGGTGTCCAGGGAAGGCCTGGAGGTGGCACTCAGTGCTCTGGGCTGGGGACAAGGTGGGGATGGGCACAGCTTGGACTCGATGATCTGGGATCTCTTTTCCAACCTCAGTGATCCTGGGATTCTCTAAGTCTGGCCCACAGACCAGGCATGGCTGAGCATCCACAGGGACCAGAGCATTTCTGTCTCTTGCTCGAGTAGCACTCAGGGTAGGTCAGAGATGGTTTTGTCTCTCCATTCACTCCCAGACTCTCCAGACACCTCCCGTGCAGGTGACAGCCCCGTGCCACCACCAGTGTCATTCCAGCTCCATCCATGAGCTCAGGCTGCTGCCGGTTTCTCCCATCTCTCCACACACCCCCATTCCCCGCCCCTGCCCGAGATCACACATCCCAAAACACCTCTGGGCTTTGTCTGATGATGGGAGCAGCTGCTAAAAGCTTTCCTTTGATTGATAGCAGAGTTTTCTCCATGAGAGCAAAGGGTATAAACTGAGGCAGCCTTCTCCGAGCTTCTCCCGCCGCGTGCGGAGCGATCCCGGCTGGTTCCTGTGAGGATGGATCCAAGCTCATCCAAGCTCATCCACATCTGCACAGCCTGGCTGGGAAATTCAGGCTGAATGCTTAAAAAGGGCACCAGAACACAAACCCCGGCTCTGCCCTGGTGGGCTGGGAACAAAAGCAATTATGTGGCGAGGTGGGAGCAGGGCTTTGGGCTCGGCTTATCCCGCTGATTATGGGATCATCTGGCAGGCCTGGCCTCTCCTCTGAGCAATCCCCCGGCCACGAGCCAGAGAGGAGAAAGCTCTGAAAGGCCAAGCCTTGGCAGCCCCTGCAAGACTGGAGGAGACTTCACCCTGGCTCCAGCCAGTGCCTTTCCATGCTCAGAGCTTCCAGGAAGGAGCTACCAAAGGTGGGGGTTTGTGTTTCTTCCCACTGAATTGTTTGAATTTTTTTGCTAAGATGTCCATTCCAGTTCTCTCCAATGTCACTTTTATCTTGACAGAGCTCCATGTTCCTGTGGGCAGCAGCTCCATGATCCCTTGCTCTGAAACCACGCCTGGTGCATGCAGTGGTTACCACACCACACATCCATTGTTCTCCCGCTCCATGCCCAGGCTTTTCCTTGCCTCTTTCCACCAGGATCCCACCAGAAGGGCACCAAATCCCTCAGATCCCTCAGTTTCTCCCTGCCCTTGCCCTGCTTGTTCCTAACGGATATGCACTGAAACCATTCCCAGAAAGGCCACTCCCAATTCTGCATCAGTGTCCTGCTGTCCCTGCCCTCTGTGCCAGTGATGAGTTTGGAATCTTTTCCATGTCAGAGCAACGGCTGAGTCGCCCAGGCCTGGCTCCACGGGGGATGAGGGGCTGGCTCATGCAGGAAGGCGGGCTCCCTGCAGGATGCCTGGCACGGAGCTGTGCCAGCAGAGGTTTGGGAGCCTGTGGATGTGCAGGTGGACAGGCAGAGGGCCAGGATGCAGCTGCAGGGTCGGCACACCGTGGCTGCTTCCCAGACCCCACAAAGCCCAGCTGTTTCTCAAAGTGCTGGGGGCTGTGCCCAAACTGTGCTGTTGGAGCTGGTGCAATCATCCTTAGGGAATTCAGCCTCATCCCCTCGGAGGTGGCTCTGCCCTGTGCCTGCAAACCCCGTCCCCACCCAGTGAAAGCCCAGCCTGCTTCTCCTCATGGAATCTCCAGCACTCCAGCCTGGAAAAGCTTTTCTGGAAAAGGTCCCAACTCAGCCCCCCAGAAGCTCCTGTGTGTTGTCCCTCTTCATGACAATCCCAGTTCTGGGGTCACCCAAAGGCAGAGGCAGCTAGATATCCACTTGTGTTGGGATTCTCCATTCATCCTGGGCTTGGGCAAGGGTCTTTTCTCATCCTCTGCTGGAATTTGGTCTGGGAGTGGCCTCTCAGATCCATTTTTAGCCCCAAATGGTGAAAATTCCTGGGGTTTGATGGCAGTTCACTCTCTCTATTTTCCTGGGGAAGTGGAAAGACAACCTGAAATCCCAAAGTCCATGGGCAGTGCTGAGGTTCCCTCCTTTTGCTGCACAGGGAAGGTTTCCTGGGAGCCAGAGTGAAGTTTCCAAGGCAAAGAGCCTGGCAGAGAGTCCAACACCAGCAGCACCAGTGGCTGGGGAGCTGCCTGCTTCCCAGAGACCTGGCCAGGGAAAAGTTTATTCCTTGGATTGCCAGGCTGGCATCACTCCTCCCAGCACCCTCTTGGTGTTTCTTGGGACTGGGTGAGTATTGAGCTCTTGGAGCTGGAGAAGCTGTGGCTTCAGGCAAACTCAGAGCCCTGTTCTGGAGCAGTGGGAAGATCCCAACAGCAAGGTCTGTCAGCAAGGGGACATCCCTAAAAACCTCCTCCAAACAAAGGTCCATCCCTGAAAACCTCCAAAGAAAGGGAAGGGAAGGGAAGGGAAGGGAAGGGAAGGGAAGGGAAGGGAAGGGAAGGGAAGGGAAGGGAAGGGAAGGGAAGGGAAGGGAAGGGAAGGGAAGGGAAGGGAAGGGAAGGGAAGGGAAGGGAAGGGAAGGGAAGGGAAGGGAAGGGAAGGGAAGGGAAGGGAAGGGAAGGGAAGGGAAGGGAAGGGAAGGGAAGGGAAGGGAAGGGAAGGGAAGGGAAGGGAAGGGAAGGGAAGTTGTGGCCAAGGAAAACCCAAGGGAAAAATGGGGTGAAAAAACCCTGGAGAGGTGCCTGGAAGGGAATCAGGTATAATCCACAAGAAGTATGGATTATGCATTAATCAGGCATAATCCACACCCTGCTTTTTGTCTGGGAGGTGGGAGATGGGGAACACAGTGTTAGTCCCAAGGGAAGTTCCAAGCATCCTGCTGAGAGGAAAAGGCTCTGACAGAGGCATTGGCACAGCTAACAGTGTGGTTGTGCATCAGGAGACCCCGGCCCTCAGGGATGCTCCCAAGCAGCAGAGATCCCAGGGATAACACCAGAACAAGGGCTTGGAGGCTGGGGTGCCTGCAAGGAATGGAGGGAAGGACCCCAGGGCCTCTGGGGTGAGGGCTGGCAGGGAGGATCCGAAGGGAATGACCACAGACCACCCAAACCCTCCCGGAGGATGGCAGATGAGCAGGAGGAAGGGCTGCCCTTGGACACACAGCCCTGTCATGTCCCCCTTCCCCCAGCTGACATTTGGAGTGTGGATGTCTCCGTGTTCGGAGCTCATTTCTCCTGAAGGAGAAGGAGGTGCCGACAGCAGCAGCCACAGGGACGCAGCTTTCCTCTAATGAACTAGAAAATAGTTTCCCTTTAATACTGATTATCCTGGAAGGCAGCTAAAGGGAATGTGATTTACATAGAGATGAACCCTGGGCACAGCCTGCCTCGGCAGCAGCAGCACGGGCTGGGCTCAGCTGGGATGTTGGGATGTTCTGTAGCATCCCGGGCTTGGCAGCACGGAGGTACCTCTGCTTCCCAACAGCTGTGCCCCTCTCCAGCAGCTCTGCCTGCCTCTGCAAGCACTTGGAGCCCACCGGGAGGGATTGCTGCAGCCCCTGAGATGCTAATTCATCCTGCCTCCCCCACCTCAGCCTGGCTCCCCAGCCCACCTCTCCCAGCTCAGGCTGATGCCCTGTCCTGCTTCTCCCACCTCAGCCTGGCTCCCACTTGTGATGAGCACCTGGGTGCTGCTGCCCCTTCCCTGCCACCCCATTCTGGGTGCATTCTGGAATTCTGACTGCGGCAGGCAAATCTGTGCCCATGGAAAAAAGCAGGTTGCGAAGATTCAGCTGGGAAAAAAAAAGCAAGGAGCCAACTCCCTGCATGGGCAGCACTGCCAGCACAGGGGAGGAGTGGAAGCAACAAGTCCACCATGAACTGAGAGTCCAGCTCAAGTCACTCACTGGAGACCAGGACATGGAAAGGTCTGAGCTTCTCGTGGATTTCCCTTCCAGCCTCTCCCATGTTATATCCATGCCCAGACTTCCACTGCAGTCTCAGATCTTCTGCAAGTGCCACCAGTTTGCACTGGGAATCCAGGCTTGGATGAGCAGATGGAGCAGCCCTGGGAGAAGGACTTGGGGGTGCTGCTGGGTGAGAGCTGGACAAGCCCTGACCCAGAACCACCCTGCCCTGGGCTGAGCCCCAGCGTGGGCAGCAGGAAAGGGGGGATTGTGCCCCTCTGCCCCTCAGGTCAGACCCCACCTGCAGAGCTGCCCCAGCCCTGGGCCCAGCACAGCAAGGAGCTGGAGCTGCTGCAGAGAGCCCAGAGGAGGCTCCAGGATGAGCAGAGGGATGGAGCAGCTCTGCTGGGAGGAAAGGCTGGGACAGCTGGGATTGTTCAGCCTGGAGAGGAGAAGCTTTGGGGTGACCTCACTGTGGCCTTGCAGAGGGGGGGGGGGGAGACAGGAAACATGGAGAGAGACTTTGGACAAAGGGAAGGAGGGACAGGACACAGGGAATGGCTTCCCTATGCCAGAGGGCAGGGTTAGATGGGATATTGGGAAGGAATTGTTCCCTGGGAGGGTGGGGAGGCCCTGGCACAGGGTGCCCAGAGAAGCTGTGGCTGCCCCACCCCAGAAGTGTCCAGAGGATTGAATTGGATTTTACACCCTGGAAAAGACCAGCCAGGATTGTCCACCACGTGAGTGCCTGCTCACAGCCAGGGTACAGATGTGGCTGCAGGCTCCCAGAATTTGGCCAGAAGAGGTTTTGGGATAGTTTCTGCATGTTCCCATTGATGTTTGTCCCCAGTGGTGCCTCAGCAGCAGATTTGTGGCTACCAGGTTGTTCATCAAGGCCCTGGCACGCTCAGAGCAGATGTCCCCGTGCCACGACACATGGACACACCATGCCTGGCCATATGGGACAGATTACAGGAGCAGGGATGCACACATGAGGAAAACAAGGAATCTGGGAGTGCAGCAGCGCCTGTGCTTGCCCACGGGCCAGCACTGGGAACAGCGGCGTGGCCGGGCTGGGAATCAGCATTCCCTGCCTGGGTCAGCAGTTCTGCCTCCCCTCAGATGGATGATGCTGTCGACTAATAACCAAATAAAATATTCAGGAGCTCCCCGCTCTGCCAGAGGCACTGCGGAGATGAGCGTGCCGGGAGATGGATGGAGGAGGCCTGGGAAGCTGCACCCGGAGCTTGCAGAGCTGGGATGGGCTCATGTGGCTGGGATGAGCTTTAGGGAAAGGGATTTATTCTCCCAGTCCTCCATGGGGAGGAATTCCGTGCCTCATCCAACTGGAGGGAGAGAATTGGCAGGAACTGGAGGGAGTACGTCAGGAATGCAGCTGCCTGCAATCCCATCCCTGCTCCCTGCATCCCTGTCCGTGTTAAATGAGCACATGGCTGTGGTGCAGGAACCTGGGAAGGCTCTGACCACTGCAGGAGACCCTTCCTGGGCAGTGCTGCCTGGTTTCTGAAATGCTCCATCCTGGATGCCAGCGCCACCATTTCCTCTCTCAGCACCCAGGACTGGGACCCCCTCTCTGCCTGGGGAGTCCCAGGGACCATCAGCCATGATCTCCAGTGGTTCTTCTCTCTGCCAGGACCACAGGTGTCCTGGGGGGCAGAGCCAGGGACAGGAAGCTGCAGGGACAGAGGCTGTGACAGCCTGGCACAGTGCTGGTGGTGGCAGAGGTGGCAGCAGCTCCGGGAAGGGATGCACTGGGATTCCTGTGCTGGAAACCCCTGCCCAGCCAGGCAGGAGGAGAAGCCCTGGGGTGTGACAGGGATGGCCACACTCCTGCTGCTTCTCCATAGGATCCTTTGGAGCTGCATCACCTCTGGCTGTGTGCAGGTCACCTCTGACAGTGCCACAAACTGTCCTGTCATGTGGCGCCAGCAGCAGCTGTCACAGCTGTGGGCACAGCTGGGCTCCTGCCCCGAGCCCTGAGCCGCCACAGCCCGAGACTGTGGCCTCTGCTGGCCCTGGCAGGGCCACCACTGCCCCGGGGGTGGCTGGTGAGGCAGGACAGGAGCCAGCGTGGTGCCCAGCAGGGGCTGACACGCTCAGCAGATGCTGTTGGATGTTTTTGGAGCAGGATCCTGGATCTCAGCAGCACAAAGTGCCTGGGGGTGACCAGAGGGCACAAACCAAGTGACAGAGCATCTGCTGCACATCAGTGATGGGGCAGAGGGAAGGGAGGGAGAGGAAAACTGGTGCCTTTCCTGCCTCCCTCCTGGATGGAAGAGTGAAAGGGAAATCTCCTTTCCTGCAAGGATGAGGTTTGGAACAGGTCTTCAAGTTTTTCTGGGCCATAGCAGGAAAAACACAACAGTTTTCCCATCACAAAAGGCCTCAGGGATGTGCAGGACACAAGAACTCCCGGGCATGTCTGGAGGTGGGGGTGTGGGGATGTTTCCCTGGCATTCCACCCTCTGTGCCCAGGTGCTCTGTGGTCCCCCCTGGGTGTTCAGGCCATACTCCTGCCCAGCCCCGGGATCCCAGAGAAGAACAGTGGGAAGCTCTCAGCATTCCCCACACTCTGCCTCTCTCAAGTCACTCTGAGCCAGTCTAGCAGGGACTGTGCAGGGTCACAGCCATGTGTGGGACACTCAGTGGGAGGAGGGGTTGAGGATCCTTGTGCCAAGGGAGATGGCCCAACCCTTTTCCCCTTACTTCCCTGATGCCAGAAGCTTCAAGGAACATTTTCCTCCACATCCAGATCTTTTCTGCTGGCTCTCAGCCCTGCTGGTCCATTGGAACTGAAGCAGATTCCACCAGGGAATGAAGTCAGGATCAGTGCATCTCCCACCCACAGCCCTCCCACAGCCATGGATCCTCTGTAAAACCCCACAGAACCATCCCACCTTCCTCCGCTGTCCCTGGGAAAACAGGGATCCTCCACGTGGCTGTAGGCTGCCCTTTGCAGCGGTCAGTCTGTGAGAACTGAGGCTGGAGCAGCCCTGCAGCTTCCCAGCATTCCAGCAGCACGGAAACCTGGAGTCAGGCAGCATTCCAGGTGTGCGTTGTGGAGCCAGGTGAGGAGACATCCCACGGGATGGAGGGGCTGTGGCAGCTCCCTTTTGGCTCTGGGCACACACAGGCCCCTCTCCCCTGGGACAGGGGGCACTGGGATTCAGTCCAACACATCCCTCACCTGTGGCGCTGCAGGGGGACTTGGGTTTGGAAAAGGATTTATTCATAAAGCCACGGCAGCAGGAAACCAATCCTTGTCCTGCGGGCCCTGCAACGTGTGGATAAAGTAAATTAGAACAAGGTCTGCGTGTGCAGGTTATAAACAAACACAACACGGGTTAGGAGTGGGGAGGGAGAGAGAAAAAGGCAGAGGAAGAGGGAGGGGAGAGCCCTTTCATAATTCATAGTTCCTGAAATAAAAATAAGGCTGGAATCATGTTTTGGGTAGAAGGGAGAGCGCGTAGGAAGTGTGTACTTGCCAATCTGCCAAAAAAAGTTGCTTTTTATTTTCTTAAGAAGGCAATTATGTATTTTTGTCATCCACTTCCTACTTTGAAGCAGCTGAACCTGCTTTGCTCAAACTTTCCCAAACAATTTGCCCTCAGGCTACTGCCAGAACTGCAACATTTACACCCCAAAGATGAAAGGGGGAGAGCGGCACGGCTGGGGCTCCGTGTGTGCAGAGCAGAGGCACCTGCGAAGTGCTCGTGTCTGCCTTCACATCCCGGGGGCTGGGAGCCACCAGCTCCCCTCACGCTCTTCTGCACAGGAACGGGAATTTTGGAGCCTCAGTGTGTCTTGGCTCGGGTCAGGCGATCATCACAGGGAGGCAGGGATGGTAAAACATGACTCCAGAGGTGTCTGATGCTGCTGCTTCTCCTGGCAGCTCCCACCTTGTGGGACAAGGGAGATGGAGACAAAGCCCAGCTGGATTCAGGTCCAAGCTGGTGCTCAGCAGACCCTGGGCAGGGAAAGTGTTTGGACTTCTTAAGGTTCAACCTTAAGCTCATCACTTACAGAGGGGAATTCCATCCCCACCTCAGCGCCTGCTCCTCTCCACCCCAAGTCCCTGCCCCTCTCCCTGCCCCTTGGGAATCATGGCAGCACTGGGAGGCTTTGGGATTGATGACCTGGGATTGAACTGGTGGTTCCTGGGGTTCCCAGGGCCTGGGAGCTCTGGCAGGATGGGCAAAGTTTCCTCACTGTGGGACTCCTGTGCCCCCAACTCTGCTGTGCACTGTCCCTCATTCCCGTTTCAGGGAAGCCTATGAGGGAGAAGGACATTTGAGGCCCCAGGTTCCTGGATTTAAGGGCCCTGGTTCACCTCCAACTGAAAATAAAATGCTTTTCTGGTGCTATTAATTCACAGCTTGAGCTGCAGGTTGTTTGGGCTCTTGTCATGGGCCATGTGAGAAAGAAAAGGCTGAGCATAAGAGGGAAAGGATCCTTTTGGTCCCACAGGACCTGCCCAGGTAGCAGCATCCCAAGCCCCCCCCAGCTCCAGGTGCACCTTGCCATGCCCACAGCATTCCTGCCACTGCTCCTTGCCCCACCCTCCCTGCAATATCCAATGCTGCCCATGAATTACTAACAAGAAGGATATGTTCCTTGGAAAAGGGCTGGTGCCTGTGGGTGGGACGGGATCAAGTGTCTACCTCAATGTAAACATGGCAGGAATGTTGATATTCATGATATTCATATCCAGGAGGCAGCAGCTGGGCATGGAGGTCACCAGATAGTGGCATTACAAGCAGCACATTAGGAAGATGCATGGCTGGAAGCCCTGAAGGCAGATAGGAGTGACCTGGCTGTGCCCCAGGGTGCTCCTGCCTGGTGTGATAAGGGGATCTCCCTCCTCCCGGGCCCACACTCAGCCCTGACCCTGCCTTGGACTTGGAAGTAGGACAAATATGGCCCTGTCTGGGCTGGTGTGCAGAGAATCCTGGAATGGTTTGGGTTGGAATGATCTTAAAGACCATCCAGTGTCACCCCTGCCACGGGCAGGGACACCTCCCACTATCCCAGGCTGCTCCCAGCCCCATCCAGCCTGGCCTTGGACACTTCCAGGGATCCAGGGGCAGCCACAGCTTCTCTGGGCACCCTGTGCCAGGGCCTCCCCACCCTCCCAGGGAACAATTCCTGCCCAATATCCAATAGACAGTGATGGACAGTGGCAGGGAAAAGCAAACAGGAGTCAGTTCAGCAGCTGCATCGTGAGGGGATCACAGAACCATCGAGGCTGGAAGGGACCTTCAAGATCATCCTGTCCAACCACTCACCCTGGACTGCCCTGGAACCCCAAAACCATCACCCAGCTCTACTGCTGCAACCACTGCAACCCCAAAACCACCACCCAGCACTGCCCCTGGAACCCTAAACCCCAAAACCACCACCCAGCACTGCCCCTGGAACCCTAAACCCCAAAACCACCACCCAGCACTGCCCCTGGAACCCCTAAACCCCAAAACCATCACCCAGCACTGCCCCTGGAACCCCTAAACCCCAAAACCACCACCCAGCACTGCCACTGGAACACCAAAACCATCACCCAGCACAGATCCAGACACCTCCTGGGCCCCTCCAGGGATGGTGATTCCACCACATCCTTGGGCAGCCTGTTCCAGTGCCTGCCCACCCTAAGAGTGAACATTTTTTTCCTAATATCTGCTCTAAATCTCCACTTTTTGAGGCCATTTCCTCTTGTCCTCCCACTGTAGCGTGGCACAAGAGACCAGTCCCACCTCACTACATCCCTTTTCAGGTACCTGTCCTGTATGCGAAAGCCAAACTGGCAAAGACAAACCTTGATAATTAAAAATGGCACCAATTAGAGCTGCCCTGATGTGGTGGGACCTGCAGAACACATGGTGCAAACCAGGCCTTTATTTCACAGTCCATATTCTCCTTTTTCTTTTCTCTCAGACCTTTTTTTTGGTGGAAAAATGAAGCCTCAGAAGGAGCAGAACTGGTGAGGAGAAGGCAGTGATCAGGAGTGTCGTGGCAAGGGAAAGACAGTGGTGAATGCACTTAATGTTTGCAGTAATTAAGCAACTGTCGAAATTCCTAAATCCCAATTTTGAAATCGTTTGGTTGACTTGACACGTCCAAGTCCCAGAGCTTTTAATTCAAATATAAAGCTTGATTGGCAAATTAATAGAAGGCTATGAATGAAATTAATGAAAGATTAAAGACCAACAGCTCACACTGATATAAAAATTACCCCTCCAAAATAGGCTGTGCAATAATTAGAATAAGTTCCCACTCCGCTAATATTAATTCTGATATAACATTTATTCATCAATGAGATTTACTGATTCCCAATGAAGTCCTAAAATCTTCTATACAAGTGTTGAATCTTTGCAGGCTCTGTTAATCACCTTTATTTTCAATTCCCTAATTTTTAAAATTACCATAAAGCGAGTTTTTGTTACTAAATTGTGTCGTTGAGCACTTGAATTTGCAGTTGCACGAAGGAAATGGGGTCTAAGGAGCTATTAGGACATGGAATGGAAATTTGATTAACCAGAATGGCTTGGACAATGCACTTGGACTCCTCCAACTTGCTCCTTGTTTCCATGTCAGGCTCTGCATCCCAGAAAATTGAGGAAGGGACAATCTGAGGGAGTTTTCCTCTGAGATGTGCCCAGAAAGAGCTGCAGCCTGTGAGTTTTGCATTTAGAATTTGGGATTTCATGTCTGTGGGCTCACAGGTGGCAGAGGAAAGAAGGAATTATCCTGCAGGTGGGATGTGGAGCTGGTTTGTGAGATGCAGTGTGTCCCATTAATTGGGCAGGACGAGGTGATCTCGCAGAGTATGGAAAGGAAAACCTTGGTGCTCCTTCTCCCAAATGTGCCCTGCATGGGATCCATTGCCTAACTCAGCCTTGTTCCTGCTTTCCTCACCCAAATGTGGATTTTATTCCATCCAGACAAGTAAACTCTACATAAGCAATGCTTCCCAGCTGAGAATATCCCAGGATTTTTAAATAAATTTTTTCTCCTGTAATTGTGTTCAGCTTTATCATTACCTGGAGTCTGCTCTGCAGCACTTCTGTTAATACACTGGAATTTTTTATGGACTCCACAATTTATTGCTCTGCTACTCTCTCTGTCTTGGTTCTGGCAGATGAGAACTAAATTCTTTTGTTTCTGATCACTTCTTCTTGCTTTATAGTGCAATAAAAAATAAAAACAGCCCAGTAAAACTGTGTAAATAGAGGGGGTGCAGCTGCATATCCATGGTTTTCCTGGCTGGATCAATGCATGGACACATCCTGCATCCTCAGCCCTGCACTTCCTCCCAGTTCCAGTGACAGAAAGAGCCCTTCTGCTGCTGCAGTCAGGAAAAGTCCTTGAACCTCAGCTCCATCTTCACGGAATGGTTTGGGTTGGAAGAGACCTTAAAGCTCATTCAATGCCACCTTCCACTGTCCCAGGCTGCTCCAAGCCCCATCCAGCCTGAGCTTGGACACTTCCAGGGATCCAGGGGCAGCCACAGCTTCTCTGGGCCCCCTGTGCCAGGGCCTCCCCACCCTCCCAGGGAACAATTCCTTCCCAATATCCCATCCAACCCTGCCCTCTGTCCATGAGAAGCCATTCCCTGTGTGCTGTCCCTCCATCCCTTGTCCCCAGTCCCTCTCCAGCTCTCCTGGAGCCCCTTCGGGCCCTGGAAGGGGCTCTGAGGTCTCCCTGGAGCCTTCTCGTCTCCAGAGGAGCACACCCAGCTCTCCCAGCCTGGCTCCAGAGAGGGTCCAGTCCTGGGAGCATCTCCATGGCCTCCTCTGGAGTTGTTCCAGCAGCTCCACATCCTTCTCATGTTGGACCCCAGCACTGAAGGTAACTCTGCAAGTGGGTTCTCCAAGGCACTCCAGTCAGACCTTGGCTGATCCCAACTTCCTAAATCCACCTTGGCTGAGTTCTTCAAAGGCCCATCCACAAAAAATCCCAGCAAACGACTTGTTTTGGTTGTGCATCTCCTCTCCTCAAGGAAAAGACCCCCGGCATGGGAAACATGAGCAACATATCCTTAACCCAGCCAGCCCCAGATGCTCTCCAGCTGCTTCCCAACTCCAAAAACATCTGCTCTGCAGACTCAAGGCTTGCCCAAGCCCAGACCCACGGACATGGGGCACTGTCACATCCCACTTTTGGGGGGGGGACAGGCATTAGCAGTGGAATCATGAAGGCCCTCACACTGCTCCAAGTCCTCAGGCAATCCCTGGTTCCAAGTTTTCCATCTCCTGCCTCAGGCTCTGCCTGTCTCCACGTGGGGGAAGAGCAGGAACCTGTTGTGTCAGACACACAATCATCTCCCTGCTGCAAATCCCATTCCAGCAGCTGATTTTCACCTTCCTCGGAACTAATGAAAAACCCTTTAATTCAACGTGTTGACATTAAAGCTCCCATCTCTTGCCTGGAATACAAATGGAAATGGGAGCCACGCTTTTCCAGATAAAAGGCAGTTTGGAAGGAATGGTCGGGGTTTTTTCTCTGGATTTAACCTGTATTGGTTTGCTCAATAACAACACAGCAGGGAGGGTGTAATTCCTAAAACCAACTTAGGTCAGATCTCCTGGCAACACATGGGACTAAAATCCCGAGATGGAAGAGGCTTGGCTGGCACTTTGCAGCCCCCCAAGGCTTTTCCAGGACATGAGGAGAGCACATTTCACCCCTTTCCCTGCTCCTGCAGCTCCTTTCTGCTGCCTAAGAAAGACTCTGCTCACCAAACCCCCACCCACCAAAACCCCACCCAAGCTCCATTTTCAGCGTGGGATCTGCCAGCAGGTCTCCTCTTGGAAGGATCTCTGTCTTCTGATGGAGAGGGGAGGGTGGGAGGAGGCCAGGCCCCTCCACCTGTGAATGGTGAGGTCTCCCTGCACCCCTCAGCTCCAGGGAAGTGGTGGGATCATGGTCCTGAGGAAGGCCCCACTGCTTCCATGCTGAGGATGAACCCTAAGGGGGGACATGTGGGTGATGCCAATGAAGCCACTGGTGTCTGGGATATTCCCTGCTCCTCCACCCCTCAGGCACCACGTGGGATGTGGAAAGGGACAACAGTGGCCTTTTCTCCACCTCCAAGAGCTGTCACAGCCCCCTCCCTCCATCCCTGCTCCACAAACCACGCACTCACTGACCCCCCACTCACTCCCTCTGACTTGAGAGTTCCCAAACTGTGCCCAGCCCCTCTCCAGAGGATCTCATTTTATCCAGCCTCAGGATCCCTCAGGTTCCCTGAGCATCTCTCCTGCTTTCTCCCAACATCCTGCCCCTGCATGGCCAGGAGCTTTGCTGCTCTCCTGGGGTCTCATCCCAGATGTGCCCCCCTGGAGAATCCTCTTGGAGAAGCTTCTCCTCCAGAAGGCGAAGCTGCAAAGAGTCTATCAGAGACAAATGGAAGATCCATCATGGAGCTCTGTGCTGTGCACAGACAGAGGGAAGAAACCTGTTCCTGTTTTGCACTCCGAGCTCAGACATTAAACACAGATTTGTCAGAATCCTCTTGTCTTCAGGTGAGGACGAGACACCTGGCAAGTGCTTGGCTTCCTCCTCACCTTGAGCAAACAACTGCGAGTCCCAGAGGAGCGAGGAGGTTCTGGGAAGGTGCTCAGGAGCAGTTGATGTGAGTCACTGCCAGGCATGAAGACATTAAAACCGGCTCGAGACACCTGCCAGGGCCGGGAGATGAATCACTGCCGTCGTGACCTCTACATGTGTCTGGCAAGTTGTTCTCTTGTTACCTAGTGAACAATCTGTTTTTCATGAACCCAAAATAACGATGTTTAGGCATGAAGTGCTTTTTTCTCCTCCACTCTGGGTGAGTCACTCAAGGGACTGGAGGAGGAGTTCTCTGCATAGACGTGCACGTGGATCAGGGAATTCTGAGTGGGGAAAAGTCCAACCTCTGGGTGAGAGTGGTGCCCTGGCGACATCCCCTGTTCACTGGGGTGGCACTTGGCCCAAAGTGGCCTGGGTGTCCCCACTGCCAGCCCCTCATGGAGTGCACCTCTTCCCCCCACATCATCTCCCGCTCTTTCTCCTGTCATCTCATCCCGAAGAAGTGTCTGGCTCAGATCCCGTGGTAAACTCGCTGCTGCCAGCCCTCTGCCAAAGCTTTCCCTTCAAATCTCAAACAGGAGCAGGTTGGAGGCTTGACATTTTTCAGCAACTAAGCCAAAGTCTACGGAAAATGATATTTTTACCTTTTTTCTCCCTGCCCTTTTCTTTCCTCGTGTCTGTTTGCTTCTGTCTTCGTTTGCCTCACCGGAAAAACAACAAAATTCAAAAGCAAGTGTCACCAATTCAATAATTGCCCTTGCAATATGTCCCTGTCCACGATGACTCTGAGTAACAGGGCTGGAGGGTCAAAGAGTTGCCCTCAGAGCCTCTTTAAAGCAAAGGGAGAATGTTTCAATGATATATTTAATGTTGAAAGCTGTGTTTTTCTCCTTTCTTTTCATAGGAATTTCACAGGCACTCACTGACAGCTCAGCTCTTGCACGGCTGTTTGTTTGCAGTGGATGGATGCCAGCTGTAACTCAGATACACTTAAATATTTCATGGAAAACCAGGATTGCTTCCCTTCTGTGGCCACCCCACAACAGCCAGGGGCAGGGTGACTTAGGGATGAGATTCCAGTCCCTGACTGCCGGTGCTGGCAGGAGCCCCTTGGGTACCATGGAGCCAGGAGCTCACATTGCTGGGAAGGTTTCTATCTCTCTTTTTTGTTGTTTTTGTTTTTAACTTACTCATTTCAAGAACCAAAAATAATCTGAATCAAGCAGAAGGGTGAATGTGCCTGTTTAGAGAAGGGTTAGAGCCCCTTCCAGTGCCTACAGGGGCTCCAGGAGAGCTGGAGAGGGACGTGGGACAAGGGGAAAGTGGCAGGACACAGAGAATGGCTTCCCAGTGCCAGAGTGCAGGGTTAAATGGGATTTTGGGAAGGAATTCCTCCCTGGCATAGGTTTCCCAGAGAAGCTGTGACTGCCCCATCCCTGGCAGTGTCCAAGGCCAGGTGGGACAGGGCTTGGAGCAGCCTGGGACAGTGGAAGGTGTCCCTGCCCATGCCAGGGGTGGGGTTGGATGAGTTTAAGATTCTTTCCAACCCAACTCCTTCAATAATTCCATGATTTGACAGCAGCAGACACACAGGGAAAGGGGGAGCAATGGAACAAACCAACCACATGAGCTCCAGCACTGCCCCCTGTGCTGGTGTGCCCACATTTCAGGGGGTGGGTGGCCTTTGGTGGCACCTTGAGCTGCAGCCACTGTCCCTGGAGGGCCCAGCCCAGCAGGTCAGAGCCCAGACAAGATGCTCAGGGACACAACCGTGTCCAGGCCCACTGTTCTGGTGTCCCCTGCAGTGCTCAGTACCCTGGGCTGTGCCAGCACCATCCCATGGGGAAACCCTAAAGCCCCTCCAGATCCTTTGTGCACCCTTTTCCCCCACAAAAGAGACCTGGACTATCACTCTGAGACCTCCTTCCCCCTCCCAATGAGGAGGGGGACAAATTCTGCCCTTCCTGGAGGCTGAGCTGTGCCTGTGCTCCCTGCAGGGGACAGAGGGTGTTTCCCTCAGGACACCTCTGGACACCACAGGGTGGGTTTGGCAGGGATGTGGCACAAAGGACACCAGCAGCCGGTGCCTTGTGCCACCATCCAGGACAGCCGTGTGCCAGCAGAGCTCCCATGGTGCTGGCAGCCACAGGAATGCTCCTTGTTAACCCAGGGATTGATGCTGCCTCTAAAGTCCACTCCAGTGACTTATTAATAACCCAATTAATACTCTGTGACAGATATTTTACTGTAACTAATTCCAGGCTGGGTGCTCCCTTTAGAGGGATATAAATGGCTTTGCGTGGTGCTATTGATCCCTGTGGCCACAGCATTGCTCAGCAATTCCCTTCATCCAGCCCAGATTTCCTGGGAAGGTCCACAGGCTTTGAGTGCAAGATATTTGTCCCTGGGGTGCATGGAGAGGAAAGGGATCCCCAGGAAAAAAAAGCAGCATCCTGCCCTGTGGGCTGGGGGTGGGATGGGATGGGATGGGATGGGATGGGATGGGATGGGATGGGAAGGATGGACGGCTCCTCTGCAGAACCAGTTTCATCCCACAGGCCTCCAGCCTCTCACCCGGTGCCAGGCAGTGCTGGGAACATCATTTTGTCTGGAATCACCACCCCTGCAAGGCCTTCCCACACGGCTGCAGGGATGGGGCCACGGTGCTGCATCTCACTCCGGAGCAGGGTTGCCACGGAAACCGATACTGTTGGTTTTTTCCTGATCTCCAAAGCCAGCCTGTGGCATCAGAGCTCCCATCCAGTGTCCAGGGGGAGATTCCTCCAAAAACAGCTGATTTACACCCCCCACTCACCCTACACCCCACAGCAGAGCCCCCCCAAACCCTGAGTGTGAGCCCAGCCACGCTGCCCTCGTGCTCTCAGCTTTCCAAGGCTTTCCAGAAATCCACACAGGACATGTTGGTGGGATTTCACACCCCCTCTCCAATCCTTGTCTTCAACCCCCACCTTGGCAACATCCCCCTGGACAGCCTGGAAAGCTGCTCCCTTCCCTGCTCCACATCCTCCATCCAACATCAGGTGCTCGGGCAGTGGAGGAGGCCATGGACATCCCTCTGGAAGGAGCGGGTCTGGAGGCACCAGAGCCCGGGAATGTGAAGGGAAGGGCAGGGGTGGTGTGGAAGGAGGACGGGGATGTGTGAGGGAAGGGATGTGCACTCAGCGAGGTGTCTTCAGGCAGAGCAGTCCCTGCCTCCCTCCTTCCCTGCATCCAAAGGCTGCCTTTCCATTATTCATCCCCCTTCAGGGGAACTATCTCATCCTAATAAAAATGTCACAAGGAATACACAAATACATCCATACCCTGGATGAGGAGTTGCACAAGGCACGGAGAGATGTGGTGCTGTCTGCACTCCTGGGCTGCCACCTTGGTTGCCCCCGTGGTGTGACAGAGATTCCCAGAGATTCCCTGCCATCCCAAACACGGGATGCTGCCTGCAGGGAGCTCAGGGAGATGTCCATGCTGGCCCTGAGCCCTCAGGCAGGTTTCTGGATGTCTGGTACCTGGAGATCTCAGCTCCCTGCACCTGCAGCTCTGGTTTGGCTGACGGCTCTGCTGCATCCCAAAGCCTTTGCTGCCTCTTTCTCCATCACTTTTGTTCCTGTCCAAAGCCTGGGATGAGCTCCCCAAACTGTCCAGGCTGCAGCGAAGTTCTGCTCTGCAGACCCAGCAGTGATGCACAGACGTGTCCCCATCAGCACTGGCAGCACTGACACATCCAAAATTCACTTCAGTGCTGGCCCACCAGGATTGTCCAGAGCAGCTGTGGCTGCCTCTGGATCCCTGGAAGTGTCCAAGGCCAGGCTGGATGGGGCTTGGAGCAGCCTGGGACAGTGGAAGTGTCCCTGCCCATGGCAGGGGTGGGATGAGATGATCCTCAATGGTCCTTACAACCTAAAATCTTCTGTGACTCTGTTCTTCCCCTGTGGCTCTGCATGACCCTGTGTCCCAAGTCACCAGGCCCTGAGGTGGAGCAGCAGAGCAGGGACAGGCCAGAGCTCGTTCCCTGCCCTCAGCTTTGCTCCCAGCTGCACAGGACCAGGCTCTCCCATTTTTCCAGGCTCCTCGTGCAGCTGTGACTCCGAAAACAGCTGGATGAAAACAGCTGGGTACATGGAACTTGGAAGGAGAGCTCTGCTCCATCTCACCTTGCAGGAACATTTCCAGCATTCCCAGGGGTGGTGGCACGGAGAAGGCTCCAAACACACACATGGAGCTGTGTGGGGCTGCTGAGCACTCACTGCCTGGGATGGGATGGGATGGGATGGGATGGGATGGGATGGGATGGGATTCCACGCCCTGCCATGGGCAGGGACACTGCCCACTATCCCAGGCTGCTCCCAGCCCCATCCAGCCTGGCCTTGGACACTTCCAGGGATCCAGGGGCAGCCACAGCTTCTCTGGGCACCCTGTGCCAGGGCCTCCCCACCCTCACAGGGAAGAGTCTCTTCCCAATATCCCATCTGACCCTGCCCTCTGGCAGTTTAAAACCACTGATCCTTGCCCTATCACTTTCTGTCCATGTAAAAATTCCCTCTCTTTTGTTTTTATGAGCCCCCTTTAGGCACTGGAAGGGGCTCTAAGCTCTTCCCAGAGCCATCTCCTCTTCAGGCTGAACACCCCCAGCTTTCTCAGCCTGTCAAAAAGAAATTTGTTTGGGATGAGGACCTTGAGAGCTCAAATTTGGGTTTCCTGGGGGCTTTGGCTGCAAATCTGGTGCTCACCATTGGGCAGAGGTCTCAGTTCCTGTGCTCCAGAGGCAACGGAGACTCCTGGGCCCTTGGGAAGGTGAACAGGGCCTTCATCCCGAGGAGGAATTGGCTGCACTCCCTGCAGGAAGCAGCACAGCCCCTCAGTGTCTGGCCAGGAGGGATGTCCTGCTGCATCCAGCTCTTCCCAGTGAGCTGTGGCTGCAGGATCTGCCGTGGGGCACTTGCTGGATTCAGCCCCACCAGAGGTTCCCTGGAATTCCGGGATGAGGGTCCCCTGCTCAGGGCAGGGCCTACAGCAACAACCCCACGGGTGACCCTGCAGCCTCCCAAATCCCGGGGGAGCCACCACAACCCCTCTGCAGCGGGAGAAGCTGCTCAGCCCATCACCTCCCATTCCAGCAGCCCTGGGTAAATGAAGCCTCAGGTGGCATTTGTGATGGGATTGAGTCCTCAAGGAATGTGGGCAAAGGATCCATGGGGACCACAGAGCATCCTCTTTCCATCTAGGAGCCACCAGCTCTGGGGACCAACAGATCCTGGCAAAAATCAGCTTTTGGGGGTGGAGGAGTGGAGGGAACAGCCAGACCCCTGCCTGGTGCACATTGTTTGTCCTTGAGCACAGAAATTCCTTTGCCAAGTGAACCCTTCAGTCCATCTCAGTCCATCCTGCTAAGTCAATATTGGCTGTGCCTGCTGCTCCCCACCTGGGATGGCAGGACAAAAGCAGTGGAGGGTCTGATTTGCCTCTCCTATTGCTTTGGATGTCATCTGTTCCTCCAAACAAATATTTCCTCTTTTGAGGTTTCTGGGAGAGATTCAGTTCTGACCTGAGCAAGCTTCCTGCCAAAAGCACACATTCCCTTTGTTAAGCCAACGCTTCTTCCTGAAGGAATATTTCCCTGCATTCCCAGGCCCTTCAGAAGTAAAAGGCTTTGTTTTATCACTGCCCTCACAAAATTTCAAAGTCTCTCTGCCAAGAGTGCTCCTGTACCAAATTGTCCATGATTTCACTGGTTTTCCAGACTGTTTTCCTGCTGGGAAAGTGCATTTGCTCGCTCTGAGCACTGGTGCCACTGGAAGGACTCTGGGCCAAAGCCTGGTCCCAGCTGATATTTGTTTCCTGAATTGTCTCTCCTTTCAGCATAAAGAGCATAAAGGCCTCCGGGAATGGGAATAATCTGGGATTTGATGGACTGTTTACATTGATCCAGCCTTTGAGTGACAGCACAACCATGGGAATATTCTTTGTGTGGTCTTGTCTTGCCTACAAGAGGATTAATGGCAGGGGGAGATTTGCTTTGTCTTAGTGATTTTTGGACAGCTCCAGTCAATGGCAGTAAGCCGGGATAATTGCTGTGGGTGGCTCTTCCCAGATCCCATTAGCAGCAGGAATTTTGGCAATTCCTACAAGCAAACAAGGCAGAGAGGACCAGTGTGCTGCAGCCACTGGAGCATCAGCAGGTGTTGAGGGATGTGGGGAGGGCATTGATTCCCTCCCTGCACACTCTCAGTGGCTGCTTCTCCCTCCTGACCACCACAGACACTCCAAAAACACCTTTGGAGCAATCTCATTCCCCCTAAAATCCACCTGTGCCTTTGCTGGTGACTGCAGGGCTCCTCTCAAACCACCTTCCCAGCGTAGCTTTTTTTGTGCTACCTTTGTGTTCAAAGCTTCCTGCTCTCAGCTTTCAGCTCCAGAAAGGCAAGGAATGATGATTAACAGGAGTTTTAATAAATCCTGATGGAATCTTTTGGACTGATAGATCACCGGGGGTTGTTTATTATTATGCCTTGTAGCTCATATGAAATATTTTATTACTGTGCTTGCAGTTATGTATAAAACATCTGCAGCTCACTTCACCGTGGCCTAAATCAGGGGCTTGCTGGGAGAGGAAACCAGGAGTTCCTCATTTAATTTCTGGGAATATGAGGTCTTCTGTCCATGCCCCTCGGGGTGCCATTCCCACCCTGCTGCTCTGCAGGTGATGCTGTGCCCTCACCAAGGGGCTGCCACCTCTCCCTGTTCCCAGGGGGGGCTTTGGGAAGCACAATCCCACACTCAATGAGTGGGAAGTGGCTTTTTTTGGCAGTGGACACCCGTCAGAGACAGGGAGCAGCATCCTGAGGATGCTGGGTCAGCTCCAGGCGCTGCGTTTGCAGCGAGGGCAGAGGCAGCTGTGCCTTTTTGTGTGTGACTCATGTCAGCATTCGGCAAAAATAGCAGCAGAGCCACCCTGGCTCCCCAGCCCGACGTCTGCAGGCTGCTCCTCGCCTTGTGCTCCGAGCAGAGACGGCGAATGCTGCGGCGGGGCTGAGCCAGGAATTTCACTTCTGTGTTTTTTATGCCGCGGCTCCGGCGAGAGACTGCAGCTAAAAAAGCCACCAAGGCAATTAATTACCGGTGTCTGTCACCTGGTGCAGGACCAGAAGGAGAGACAAAACAAGGCAGAGCAGCGCTGCGTTCCCCACAGAGAGGGGAACGGGCTGATGTGTACGCGGGCTGACACGGAGGCATCACTGAGCCTTTGTTCACACGGCCTTGAGAGACAGCCAGGCTGGGAAAAGGGAAGGGAAGAGCTTGGAAAGGCTCTGCGGGCTCCTGGCCCGCCAGGATCCCCGGGGTGCCCGTGCTGGGGCTCCGCAGGGACGGGGCATCCATGGGATGTGGGGCTGGGCAGTGTCACAGCATTGTCCTCGCTGGGCAGCCTCCGGACAGGGCTGGGAGGAAAAGCCACCGATCCCTGTAAAACATGGAGCCACAGCCCCCAGGTGGGACAGAGATGGTTGGGAATTTTGTGTCTGTTCCATAAACTTTGCAGGTTCTTCCATGTTGAGCAAGCCTGTGATATTTGTATAAATTTGGGATATTTCTCTGAATAAACTCAGTTTGTGGTGAGCCAGCAAGCTCAGCCACCCATTCCCTCCAGGAGCAGAGAACAGCTCTGTGGGCACTCCCAGGGTGCCCATGGACACAGCAGGAGCCAAACCAGGCTGTGTGCTTAGGAAAAATTAATTGCAGAGAAGTAAAAATACTTTAAAAATCCTAAAATGATGTTTGAATTCACAGAATCCCAAAACAGTTTGAGTTGGAAGGGACCTTAAAAATCATCTCGTTTACCCCCTGCCATGGGCAGGGACACCTTCCACTGTCCCAGGCTGCTCCAAGCCCCATCCATCCTGGCCTTGGACACTGCCAGGGATCCAGGGGCAGCCACAGCTTCTCTGGGCACCCTGTGCCAGGGCCTCCCCACCCTCACAGGGAACAATTCCTTCCCAATATCCCATCTGACCCTGCTCTCTGGCACTGGGAAGCCATTCCCTGTGTCCTGTCCCTCCAGCCCTTGTCCCAACTCCCTCTCCAGCTCTCCTGGAGCCCCTTTGGGCACTGGAAGGGGCTCTCAGGTCTCCCCAGAGCCATTTCTGCTGCTGCTGTGAACAAAACACCTTTGAGTGACTGAAGCCAAAGCCTCAGACACCTCCAGCTTGTCCGTAGGATGAGCTGAACCAGAGTTTTCCCAAGCTGGCACCTGGCTGGGTTGGGCTGGCCTGATCCTCACCAGGGAAGGGAGGAAAGAGAGGAGAAGGGAAGATTAAAGCCTGTGACGCTGCCCATACTAAATATCAGACATGTGGCAGATGTTCCTCGATCCATCAGTGGTTTCCCAGCCATCCTGGAGAGCCTGGGAGCCCAGCTGCTCCCAGCAGCCACTGAGGACACGTGGAAGGACGTGTTTTCCCCCAGTTTATTCAGGACTGGAAAGCCTTGTCGAGTTTGAAATAATAGCAATTTTGTATGCATTTGACTATTTCTGCCCTGTATGAGCCAATCTAAACTCCATCTCATTTATCAATTAGCATTTATAAAGTCCTTATCACCATGGAATCAAAACACTGTAAATGGATTAAAAAATAAGCAGGCTGCCTGGGGGAGTCAGTAACTTCATCTCCTCTGGATTTGGTGTGATCTCATTGGGGTGACAGGGACAGGCACAATTTTTAGATCCTTCACAAAATGTGAGCAAGGAGTCATTGAAGATGATTAGAGTAATTATTCCAGAACGAAGCAGCTCCTTATTCTGGACCTCAGAGTTCATGGGGGGAGCTATTCTGGAAGAGCTCTTCTGGAAAAGCTCGTTCTCTGCTTCCTCTGCTCCTGGTTTATCCTAAATAATTTCCAGAGCCTCCCCTCTCTGTCAGCTCAGCACTGAGGAGCCGTTTGTATCCAGGCAAAGTGGCTGTGGAGCGGTGCCAGGGCAGGATGCTGCTGTTCCCAGCCTCTCTGGGATAAGTGATTGCAGCACACCGAGGGGCCTGCTGTGACCAGGAGGAGCAGGAGGCGTCCCCAGGTGCTCAGAAATGTCACCTTAAGGTGAATCATTCACTCCAAAGCTGCCTGACCATGAGCTGCACCCCCATTCCAGCAGCGGGAAGCAGAAATGGGCATTGGGACAGCTGTGTCAGGATCAGTGGGGTCTGTCCTAGCCCAGGGTGTTTCTCAAGAACATTTTAGGATTGGAGCTCAAGAGCAGCGTTTGGAAGCCAGGATGTTGTTTTCCCAACTTCTCCTGGGCATGTCCCAACGCAGAGCCCTGGGCAGCAGGGGAGGGGGGATTGTGCCCCTCTGCCCCCTCAGGTCAGACCCCACCTGCAGAGCTGCCCCAGCCCTGGGCCCAGCACAGCAAGGAGCTGGAGCTGCGGGAGAGAGCCCAGAGGAGGCTCCAGGATGAGCAGAGGGATGGAGCAGCTCTGCTGGGAGGAAAGGCTGGGACAGCTGGGATTGTTCAGCCTGGAGAGGAGAAGCTTTGGGGTGACCTCGCTGTGGCCTTGCAGAGCCTGAAGGAGCTGACAGGAAACATGGAAAGGGACTTTGGACAAGGGCCTGGAGTGACAGAACAAGGGGGAATGGCTTCCCACTGCCAGAGGGCAGGGTTAGATGGGATATTGGGAAGGAATTCCTCCCTGTAAGGGAGATGAGACCCTGGAAAAGGCTGCCCAGAGAAGCTGTAGCTGCCCCTGGATCCCTGGAAGTGTCCAAGGCCAGGTTGGACAGGGCTTGGAGCAGCCTGGGATAGTGGAAGGTGTCCCTGCCATGGCAGGGGTGGAATGAGATGAGCTCCCAGGTCCCTTCCAACACAAAGCATTCCAAGACTCACCCCTGCCACCTCTCCAGAGAACTCCTGGTGCGCCCCACTTCAGCAGGAAATGTGGGACTGCCACACCCTGGTGACACAGGACAGCCACTCCTCAGCCTTTGGCAAGGGGGTGCAGGGGCAGGAAGCGTCACAGAGCTCCTGCAGCTGAGGGAGATGTCAAGGGGTGAGCAACAACCCGGCGTCCTCGCTAATGGGAGAGGCTATTTTGGGAAGCTCTCCAGTTGTTAATCACCTGCAGCACCTGGTCTGTGGCCACCAGCATCATCAGGCACTAAATTAATGCTGTGGCACTTCTGTCATGGACAGGGCTGTGCTGGCTGCTCCTCCCCTCCCTGATGCAACAGCAGTTATTCTAATTTATTTTTGCATTGCTCGGGGTCAAGCAGAGACCAAGAATTGTACAGCTGCCCTGTGCCCTGGACAAGTGACCCTCCCCAGTGGGACACTCCTTTTCTGTGCTAACCAAGTGCCACACAATGTCACCTCTGCCAGCACCAGAAAAAGCATAATGAGACTCTACTCAAGCCATATTATTATGCTGGGGATGCGCTAAAATAAGAATATTCATGAGAAAGCATTTGTTTATCCAAGTAGCCTTGAGCATTCATCAGTGAAGGGCTGGACTCGCGGTGGCCAGGAGTCAATATTTGTCCAATATTAACAGAGCAGAAATGGCCATTTTGGGCATCCAAACACTCCTCCTGCTCTGATTTCAGGGAAATCTCTGTGGTTCCCTGCTGTGGTGCCAAAAAAGCCCCAAGTTTTGTCGATGCTGAATGCCACGGCAAGGGCAGGGGCCCGGGAATGCGAGGCCGCTCCGGGTGTGTTTACACCGAGCATTTTCATGCTAAATTGGCTCGGGGCTGCAGGTGCCAGCTGAAAATCGCCGCGGCCGTGGGATGCTAATTCCTGCCGCAGAGCAGGAAGAGCTGCTGGGTTAAATTGGCTTTCCCAGACATGGACGGGGTCCCACATGCTGGGCCAAGCACTGTGGCCACAGCAGAGTGCTCCTTAATCTCCCCGTTATCCCGGCAGCTCCTCCTCCAGCCTGTTTGTGGCACCACCCTTGATGTCTCCATCCCCTCCTAGGCTGGGCTGGACACTGTGCCTGGATCCTCTCCCTTGGGTCCCTTTATTCCTCGTTGCAGGGATTGCATCAGCTCTCAGAGCACGATGGCTGTGCCTTGGATGCTCACTGGGATGAACATTTTCTGCCATCAGGCCGTCCCCAGACCCCATTGTCCCTCATCCAAAGCCAGCAGCAGAGCCAGGCTGCCCAGGAGCGGTTTTCCATGCTGGAAAAGCATCAGGAGGCAGGAGCCAAGGCACACAGCTGAGATGGGCACGCATCCCCACGGAGAGAGCTGTCCTGCAGGGGCAGGGACTGGAGCAGGAATGAGGCAAACAGCTGGGAAGGGGCTGGAGCAGCTGCTCTGCATCCCAGCCAGGTGGCAGGAGCAGGGAAGGGCACTGGGAAAGAGCTGAGAGTGCTGCAAAATCCAGAGCTCCTGCTGGGAAGGCTCAGCAGCTGCCAGCGCTGCTGCCTCTGCCCTGCATCCACAGCCCCCGGCATCCAAAGCCTCCTGCAGGCACCTGCACAGCACCAGGATGCTGAACATCCCTCTCCAGCCTCCCTGATGGATCACTGGGCCTTGCCCAGCAGCACAGTCCTTCACCCAGTGCCCCCCTGCCCCTTCCCCTTCTCCACCCTCAGGCTTGGAATTAACATTTTCCAGGTTTACTCTTTGTGCTCAGGCAGGATTTTGCTCCCAGGGAACCTGTGCTCAGAAAATATCACTGGACAAAGGGTAGGAGGTCACCTTCTGAAGAGGAAAAGCCCAAGGAGAACCTTCTGAGCAGGAAAACACCTTTATTGCACCTCTTAGTGCACAATGGCAATTTGTGTCGAGGTGAAAGATGGCACAGAACAGCTCCAGGGCTTCCCTAATTCTCCTTTTTTCCCTTTGTCAGAGCACAATCTTTGCTCCAACCTCAGGTCTCTCAGCTCCTCTGAGATGCCCTCACAGCTTTCCACTCCTCCTGCCCCCAGGGAGGCAGGAAAACAGGGTCCTGCTGCTTCCCATGGTGGGGAACAGCCCCTCTGCCCCTGCAGCAGCTCCTGGGTGCTCAGCTCTGCACCCAAAGGTGCTGGCGGGGTGCAAGTGCTCCCAGGAGCCAGAGGAGCACAAAGGGAGCACAGATGGAGCCAGGATGCACTGAAGGCAGAGATGTGAAGACACAGCAGGAAGCACCTGCAGAGTGACAGTCACATCCAGCCAGGAAAGGATGGGATGGGGCTCATGTCCCTCCTCCCTCCCAGGGAGGGTCTGCACATGGGCTTTGGGGCACCTGCTGGCCATCAGGGAGGCAATTTTGAAGCAAATTATCGTTATTTGTATTTATAATTATCAGGATGAACTGCTGAGCCTGATGCCGTATCAGGAACTACCTAAAAACAGAAGCCATGTGAAATTAGAAGAGTAAAAAAGCAGTTATATTTATATTTATTGAAGGGCCTTCAGGTGCATTTAGGGCAGACAGAGCCCCTCCAGGGGCTTCACCCCAAATGGATGATGGGTCAGGGGTTTTCATACTTTTATAAGTTTGGTCCATTTGCATATTGGGGGTTAATCTTCCAATTACAGCTTCAGGTAATGAAGTCATTTACCCCCAGTTTCCTCCTCCCCATCCCACTTTTGTTTATATTTCTTGGGGCCTGAGACAGTGAGGTGTCCTTGGATCCCAGGCCTGGAGAGGAATTGTTCTGTCTGACCAACATGGGAAAAGAGCAGCTCACACTCTGTGTGGAGTTTAGAGTTACACACTAAAGAATTGCAGGATTACAAATATAGGAAAAATATAAAAGCTGAAATCCTAAGGCATCAAGCCAGGCTACAGAGCAGCAGAGAAAGGGTGCCCAAGTCCAAACCCTGAGGCAGCTCCTGCCTGGGCGATGTCCACAACACAAGGGGCACCAGCAGCCCATCCTTCCCTTCAGCCTGCACAAAAAGCATCAAATCCGCAGTTCTGGGACGTTTTACCACAATGACTGGCCTAGGGTGGCACTGCAGTGGTGGCTTGGCAGGCAACAAAGGCTGGGAAAAGGAGAAGCAGCTCAGCAACTCATCCTGCACTTCCACTGTGACCCTACAGCCACGGCTCCTTGGGAAAAGGTGACCCAGCAACAAGCACCCAGCTGAGGGCTCCGAGCAGCCGAGCACAGCGCTGGGAGACTGAGGGAGGAATTAGCAGGGGCACCAGGGTCACACTGGGAGGGGTTTGGCCTCTCCTCTCCTGTTCCTGATGGTTTTCACGCTGGTTCTGAGCCCTCGCTGTGGAGTCCCTGCTCAGGCAGCTCTGGTTTCTCCCCCTCTGTCCTGTCAGAGCTGTCAGCTGAGGTGTGTGCGTGGCTGGAATACGGGAAGAGCCTCCCAGAGCCAGGCTGGGCGTGCTGGTTCCTGCTCTCCAGGCTGGCTGGGAGCTGGGCTCCCTTCCCTCGGCAGCTCCTCTCTCCCAGACTGGGCTGGAGGCTTCAATCCTCTCTTATCTGCCACAATTATCTTGGCAGGCTTGATTCATCCCCAGTGCCTGCAGTTCTGGGTCCTCTGGGAGAGGCATCAGGGATGCCCGGTGACAAACAGCTTCCTTAAGGCAAAGTGTGATTTGGAACAAAAAAAATGGAGGAGCACTTGGCAAAAATAAAATTTTATAAAGCAAACAACACCTCCATGCCCCGACAGCCAAAGCACAGCCCTCTCTGCTCATGTGCTGCTCTCCTGCCCAGCCACTGCTGGGGCTGGGGGCTGAGGCTCTGTGTCTGTGTCTGGCAGAGCAGTGGGGTGTGATGGGCTCAGGAGCAGGCAAGGAACCTGCTCTGCAAGCAGGGGAGGTGCATCCAGCACAAACATCCTCAGGGAAACACTGAGAGGGGGGCACGAGCTGATGCTGGAATCATGGAATCGTCGTTTGGGTTGGAAGGACCTTAAAGCCCATCCAGTTCCACCCCATCCATGGGCAGGGACACCTTCCACCGTCCCAGGCTGCTCCAGCCTGGCCTTGGACACTTCCAGGGCTGGGGCAGCCACAGCTTCTCTGGGCAGCAAGGAATGAGAGGCTGCACCACCCAAACCATTGTCCCTCTGGGACAAGCACACGGATCCAGGATCCACAGGTTTGGAGCCAACTCTGTGCATTTCCCACTCTGATGGAAAGCAAAACCTCCTTCTGCTGGGATGCTCAGGCTGCTGCTTTGCTGTGTCTGGAGGAAAACGTTTGTGGATCCACCAGGCTCTTCCTTGGAGCAGCCCTAGGGGAAAACACACCCTGAACTCACTGGAAACTGCATTTACTCTGGAAAGCCTGGATTGGACCTCAGGGCTTCACCCATTTAATGCTCGAGAAATTCCAGCCTTGGCAGGGTCAGGAGTTTCCATGCTCGAGTTTCACTTTGTGCTTCCTCTCTGTGCTGCTCCTGCTTCTCCAGCCTGGATTTAGTGTTAGAGAAACTCCCTGGACCCAGCTGAAGGATAATAATTGAATAACATGCAACATTACACTCTTAGGTTTCATTCATTTTCACACTTACAGCATCTGTAAAATCTAAAATGAGGTCTCATCTTCAACCTGTCATCCTGCCCAGCAACAACAAATTCCAACAAAAAGGGAGGACATTGCAAATCAAAACCTGTGAATTACCTCAAACAATCTCATTCAGGATTTTATTCACATTTCAGGGTACAGCTCCCGCAGTAAATTAATAAGATATAAGCTTGTAATATTTTCAATGGCTTGATATGGCAGCATTTTTCATTTCAATTAGGAGGAACAGCACAATTGGATTCCTCAGCCTTGGCTGGGAATGAGACACGTTATCCCCTCAGGGCGGAGACCTCACCAGTATTCAGGAGCCTCCACATCCTTGGGATCTTCTGCCAGGTGAGCCCTGCAGCAAACTGGTTGCCAGTGGGAGCTGGAAAGGATTGATTCCTGTATTCCAAACAATCCCCTCTGCCCACCTGGCACAGCAATGTCGTTATTCCTCCCCCAGCTTCCTGAGGTTCCTCCCTGCAGGACCATTCCACCCTCGGGAAGGTGGAGGAGCTGCCCTGGGAGGTTTCACTGGGGCATCTCCTCTCTGCACTAAGCACCAGCTTCCTCTCCAAAAGTTTGGATGAGCCTGCTTTGGGACAATTTTTGGCATCCAAGACAGTGGTGCAGCACCTTCCAGGGCCAAAATCAAGGTCAAGAAAATACTGAGGTCATTTTTTTGTTTTAAAGTTGGTTTTCTCAGCCCTTACATGAGGATTTATCCTGACCCTCCCTTTGGTTCTCACGTCCTTCTGTGGCACATGGCTGAATCCCAGCTGGATTTGGAGAGCAGCAGGGACAGTGACAGCCTTGTCCTTGTGTTCTCCCCTTTTATTTGGTGTATATGAGGTCCCCTGGACCGGCCAGAAACCCACTATGGGACAGTGGGAGCACGGGGAGGAGCCGGTCATGGGTGTGAAATGAAGAGTACATCAGTTTTGCAATGGTTTTGCCCAAAAATAGGGTAATGAGAAGCTTTTGGAATTTGCAAGACAGAAAAGACCCCACAATTATCAAAAAACTCCTCTCCAGCTGAGGAAGTTCAGTGCCTGGCAGTTGGGGTTCACAAATTCAACATGAAATAAAGCAAAGTCTGAGGTTTAAGAAGCTGGGCTAAGCTAGCTTATGCAATTTGGGAGAGGGCAAGTCCTGGCCTTACACAGAGGTGCTGGGAGAGCAGCAAAACAAATCACAGAACAAAACAACCAGGGAATTCCTTATTAGAGAGAAAACAAGGACAAAAATCCAACCTGTGGGCTCTGAGGCCTCTGCCATCCCATCCACGGGGCTCTCTTGCCATCCATCCACGTCTGCTTGGCCAGAAAGGTCACCCAGGTGCTCCTGGAACAATCTTGGAGCTCAGGAAGTTCAGCCAGGGCATCCACAGGAAAGTCCAGCCCTGCTGGGTGCCAAGGCAAGGTTGATTTAGGATCTGGGGGACAATTTTGACCCAAATCAAGACAAACCACAGCAAAGGTGGTTTGGAAAAGGCAGTGATGGAAAAGCTGGAGGTGTGGAAGAGCAAGATGAAGTCATAGGATCTCCTCATCATCACCCAAAGGTGGCAATGCTTATGTGGAAAAGCAAATATTCAGATTAAACCTTCCTCTTTGACCAGAATGCAGAGGAGAGCGCCAGAGCTTCTGCACAGACACTGGGAATGTGAGAAATAAAAGTGATGATCAGAAATGCAGGGGGCTGAACTTCCCACATACCAACAAAAAGGCTTTCCCCAGGGGGTGGTGGGCACTGACCAGGCTCCCCAGGGAATGGGGATTCCCAAGGCTGCTCCAGGAGTGTTTGGACAATGCCCTCAGGGACACGGGGGGATTGTTGGGGATGGTTCTGTGCAGGGCCAGGAGCTGGACTGGGTGGTCCTTGTGGGATCCTGTGATGCTGTCAACAGTCTGTACATTGCCCATCACCACTTTGAGGTTAAAAATACCAATTTAGTGCACAGGAAAAAACCCAAACCCTTGCCAAATGCTGGGAAGGACCAGGTGAGGAACTGGGAAGAAAACACAGCAGGGCAGTTCTGGGTCTGGCAGCGCTGGGACCCTCAGCCCCAAAATGAACAGGATCCAACAGCCCAACCAGGAGAGAGGGAAAGGGACAGGGATGAGCAGGGAGGAGGGACCACACACATCTCATTGCTGCAGATGTTCCACATGAACTCCCCTCTCCCCAAAGCCCCACCCCAGGTGTGGATCTGCTGGGGGGCACATCCAGCACCTCACCCAGCATGGCACAGCCTGGCATGGCAGAGACAACCTGGGTTTGTCATTCCAGGGCTGCTCTGAGACAGGGACGAGTCAGCCAGAGCTTGGAGAGCCTTTGGCTCATTTCCTGCAATTCCCTGAACTGGAACATTTGGACCCAGAGCGATTCTGTCACAACTAACACCTGAGATTGCTTCAGGCTGGAGAATAACATAAGGTCCAAGGTCAAAGACCATGTCTTGAACATGCCAATCTCAAAATGCCCCGAAATAACACATTTTCATGTGACCAGAACTCCTGGACTCGAGCTTGTGGCTCCTCACACAGCAGTTTTGGGTCTGGAAGTGTCTCCAGCACTGGGACAGGGAGAATTACTGGGCCAAACTGGACCATGTTAAACCCTGAGCCTGCTCCCCTCATTTGAGCAGTTCCAACCAGCACTCAGGCACCAACCTCGCTCTGTTTTTTGTGTTTACCCACAGAGATCCACACACAAACAGATCAGGAAGGCAAAACTGGGGCATTTTACAGGCAAATTTGATTCAATCAGGCAAACCAACAAAGACCATGGTCTTGGATGTGTCAGTCTCAAAATGCCCTAGAAAAATACATTTTCACGTGACCAGAGTGCCTGGATTTGACGGTCTGGATCCTCACACAGCAGTTTGGGGTCTGGAAGTGTCTCAAGCACTGGGACAGGGAGAATTACTGGGTTAAAATGGACCATGTTAAACCCCTGAGCCTGCTCCCCCATTTGAGTTATTCCAACCAACAATGAGGCACCAACCTCCCTCTGTTTTCCATATTTACCCCCCCCACACACACAAACAGATTAGGAAGGCAAAAGTGGGGCATTTTACAGGCAAATTTGATTCAATCAGGCAAACCAACAAATTAAAACTGGTTCTTGGGCAAAATATGCCAGCCACTGTTAGTGCCTGGGCTGGTGACCGTGAGGAGCAGGGATGTGGCTGCAAAGGGCCTCTCCAAGAGGGGTTGATCCAGATGTTTTTCCCCTTTTCCCGTGCCCAAAGAATGCTCTGGCACGTTTTCCAGGAGCAGCTCCGCGGCGCAGCTAAAGCTCCCTCCAAACATCAAAGAGCCCGAACAGTAAAACCCATCAAAATTTTACTAATCAAAACTCGCTGTAATTGTCAAGCAAAGGCAGATAACAGAACTCGGGCAATCTCTGTGAACCCCCAGCTTCACTCAGACTTAGCAATTAAGCAGCGGCTGCTGCTCAGAGGAGCTGCGAGGCTGTGGGGTAAAAGTCGCAGCTCACCAGCACCAATTAGCAGCTAATGAACATCAGCAATCCCCCCGGTGAAGGGAGCTGGAGACAAAACCAGGACCAAAATGCCACCCACGCTTTGAGGCGGCCCTAAAGCCGCAGCTCTGCTGCCGGGGATGCTCCGCGCCCCGGCCCCGCTGCATCCGCGGGGCCGGGGAAGGGCAGGGCGCGGAATCAGAGGCAGCTGCAGGAGGGAATGTTGGGTTTGAAGTGTTGCTTTTCCCAGGTCAGTCAGCTGCACGAGGGAGGGAGGGAGCCAGCCTGGAATAATTTCAGCAGCGCTGCCGTGCCATGTGAAATCAGAGCCTGAAAGGAAGTCAGTCAATTTAAACCCGTTCCTGAAGGGGAATAATTAAACACTCCAAAGATGTGGGAGAATTTTAAGCAGTCAGCAAGGATTTAAAGACAACATATCATTCCAAGCCAGAATAATAATAATAAAAAAAGAGGAAATGTAGGCAGGCACAGCAGACTTTGCTGACTGAAGGCAGCTACGTCAAGAGAAGCCTCAGTCAATCAAAACAGGCTCACCTTGCCAGGCTGGAAAGAGATGGAAGTGTTGGAGAGAAGCCTGTGGCTGCAGCGACTGCCTCAAAAATTGTGGTGCATAGCCTGAAAGGTGATGGAAAAGCCTCTGGAACAGGCAAATCTAAGTTTAACTCCAGAAAGGGGTGGAATGATGAAAGGAAAGGAAAAAGGGGGAAAAGAGTAAAAGGAAAGGAAAAGAAACTAAAAAGGAAAGGAAAATGGGAAACAAGGAAAAAAAGGAGAGAAAAAAAGAAAAGGGAAAAGGAAAGGGAAAATGAAAAAGGAAAGGACAAAGGAAAAATGGAGGGAAGGGAAGGGAAGGGAAGGGAAGGGAAGGGATTTGCTGCCTGGGTGCTGTGGGTGTGTCTGTGGCAGGGCTTGGTGACACAGGACAACACAGGAAAACCCAGGACCAAATCCTGCCAGGTAACTCTGCGGAGGAGGCAGGAAAAACTGTGAGTGGGGAAGCAGAGCAAGGAGGTTTCCAAGCCTAAGAACACCTGAGACTGCTGAGTGCAGCAGACTATAATGGGAATTTCAGATCCATCCTGGGCTCCCAGATGTGGAAAGCCACGAGGATGCAAAGCACAAAGCATCCTCATTTATGAGTTGATCTGGAGAGAAGAAGTCTCTGAGTACAAGTGGAGGCATCTCTACAGTGCCCCATCATCCAATTTCCATTGTTGTGGAATCCCAGACTTGTTTGAGGTGGAAGGCACTTTAAAGCCCATCTCATCCCAACCCTGCCATGGGCAGGGACACCTTCCACTGTCCCAGGTTGCGCCAACCCCCATCCAGCCTGGCCTTGGACACTGCCAGGGATCCAGGGGCAGCCACAGCTTCTCTGGGCACCCTGTGCCAGGGCCTGCCCACCCTTCCAGGGAACAATTCCTTCCCAATCTCCCATCTAAAACTCCTCTCTCTCATTATCCCTTCCAGAGAACTAATCAGCCTGACCACATAATTAGGCACATTCATGGAGCAGAGGAATGTTTGCAGGGAGAGGAGATGAGCCAGAGCTCCCAGGTGAAAATGAGAGTAAAATACTCAGCATCTCTATCATTCCAAAGGATTTCTGTTGCAATATGGATTACAGGAAGGTGCCTCTGTGAGCATTATTCAATGCAAGAGTTCAATCTTACAACTCCTGTGAAGGAGAGATCCAAGGCTCTAAAGATATCCCAAGCCTTATCTTAGCACAAGGCACTGCAACCTGGAAAGAAGAAATCACAGCAAACAAGATTTATGTACATTTAGGACATCAAAGCTCTGTGTAAGCTTTTTTGAAGGTAATTAATATATTTTGGCATCTCGGGCACATCTGACACAGCAGAGAATGTGCTGGACTCCAGGAGAATCTAAAGGGCTGTGTAGGATGACCAGGAAAGCAGCTCACCCTGCCCCGAGCTTCATGCCCCAAACAGGTGTTGACCTAAATAGAAATGAGGAAATGGCTGGAAATATCAAAGGTTTTGTGTTCAGGGAACTTCTGCTCTTTCCAAATCTCTCAAAGCACCACAGAACTGTTAAAACTGGCAAATAAGTGAGAATTCTTGAGAAAGGCATGAAGGAAAGGAATTATGCAAATGTGCAGATCTCTGCAGAAGATGGAAACAAAGATCTGGGGGGAGGATGGGAGAAAGGAGCCTGAACTCTTAGGGTAGTCAACAACTTTCCCTTCAGAGGAGTAAAAGCAATCTATTAGAAGATCACACACCCAAAAATAAACACATCAGGCATTTCTTGGTGATGGGAGATGAACATCCAGCAAGAGCTAAAAAAAATATCTCCAGGCATCCCCCGTTTCTGAATGCCTTCAGAAAGACCAGGGAAATGGTAAAAAAAGCAGCATTTTCCGGGCACTCTGAGGACACAGTGCAAGCCCCATCAGCATTCCCTGATTCTGCAAGAGCTTGGAAGTTTTCTGTCATGTTGCAACATCTTGACCCCGCTGATCTCGAGCTCACATTCAAAGGTAGTCAAATCAAAGGCAGTGACAGCCCCCGATGAGACTGGGACATGACCAGTAGCAATTACTGGAATCACAGGGTTCAGTGAGCAAGTCTTCCCAAAAAGCTCAGCTCAGCTCAGTCCATGGAGTCTCAAAGAATGGACTCACTCAGGAGAGGGATAAAAAATTCCCTTTGCTCCTGCCTCACCTCCCAGTGCAGGAATTTTTCATTGAAGAGGAATCAGTGCCAGGCCCTTCATCCCGCAGCAATTCCACCCCAGCCCTTCTGCTGCTGCTGCTTTGATGCTGCTCCCAGAAGCTCCATTGATTTGCAGCTGCCCCAGCATCACACAGAGCCTGGGAAGGGCAGGACTTGGAGTAAACCCAGTGTGAGGCTCCTCAGCTCCCCGGGTCCCACTGGAGCTCTCGGGAACACAGGGCTGAGCTGAGCTCACACCCAGCACCAAATATCCACACCAGCCCTCAGGGGAAACACTGAAAAGGAGGCATGAGCTGATGTCAAAATTGTAGAATCATAGTTTGAGTTGGAAGAGAGCTTAAAGCCCATCCAGTGCCTCCCCTTGCCCTGGGCAGGGACACCTTCCACTGCTCCAGGCTGCTCCAAGCCCCGTCCAACCTGGCCTTGGACACTTCCAGGGATGGGGCAGCCACAGCTTCTCTGGGCACCCTGTGCCAGGGCCTCCCCACCCTCACAGGGAAAAATTCCTTCCCAATATCCCATCCAACCCTTCCCTCTGGCACTAGAAAACCATTCCCCCTTGTCCTGTCCCTCCAGCCTTTGTCGATAGGGCCTTCAGGCACTGCAAGGCCACAGTGAGGTCACCCCAAAGCTTCTCCTCTACAGGCTGAACAATCCCAGCTCCTCCATCCCTCTGCTCATCCTGGAGCCTCCTCTGGGCTCTCTCCAGCAGCTCCAGCTCCTTGCTGTGCTGGGCCCAGGGCTGGGGCAGCTCTGCAGGTGGGGTCTGACCTGAGGGGGCAGAGGGGCACAATCCCCCCTCCCCTGCTGCCCACGCTGGGGCTCAGCCCAGGGCATGGGGGATTCTGTGCCAGGGCAACTCCAGCTCTCCCCCACCAATCCCCCCAGGGCTCATCAGCCTTTGGGGACTGTCCCCTGCCTTCCCAGGGCCACATCTGGCAGTGAAGTGGTTTTATTCCTGCAGGCACCGGGGCTCAAAAATTATAAGTATTTTTGGCAGTGTCCATGGTTGCTATTGCCATGCACTCTGGTCCAATTTTTGTTCCTGTCTCCCACTCCAGCACAATCCAAATGCTTGTGGAAGGGGGTTAATTTCTTAATTTAGGAATCATTAGTGAGAGAAATTGCACTGCGCAGCTGTCTCAGGTCTTTACGAAAATGCCTCGAGCAGCTGCAGATTTGTGATTCGAGTTGACCAGCTTTGTTCTCATACATTTGACACCAATAGCAACAGTCATTTTGGGTCAATTAAATGTTTTCTTCTTTGTTTATCACCATAAGTCTTAATAATATATCTGGCAGCACGAGTCCATCTGAAGAGGAGGCCACCACATCCATAATGGATGGGAATGTGCAAATCACAAACAAGTGGATAAATACCAAAAGGCCTCATTTCCCAGCTGAATTCCACATCTCCCCAGTGCTTTGCTCACTCACGGGGCCTCAGAGCAGCATTAGGTGCAGTGTTTGACTTCATATAATGATTTCAAATAGGGGTTTTAATTGCTTTGCTGTGGCCCTGAGAAGCCAGCGCTGTCAGCACAAAGTCAGGGGTGATTACACAGCAAAGCAGAGGCTGCTGCTGCCTGTGCCGGCCTGTCCATCCCCGTCCCACAGACTGGGACAGCAGGAGGGAGCCTGGGCTCGGGCTTGTGCTGGAAAGAAGCACTCCTAAGTGGAATTCCTCCGGAGCTTTTCCCGTGCTTGTTAGCAGGAGTTAAATCCCATATTAATGCTGTTGCTGCTGTGCCCTGGAGCCAGCGTGGCTCTGCAGCAGCCACTGCAATCACTCCTTCCTTTGCTTGTGCAGCAGGGCTGGGTCTCACTTCACAACCCCAGCACAGCCAGGTGGATCAACCTTTCCATGGTGTCTCCCTCCACAGCCTCACTGGGAAGCTGGGCGAGCTCAGCCTGGGTGCAAGCACTGCGAGATGGCTGGAAAATTGGCTGGGCCACAGCCTCAGGGCAGGGTAATCAATGGCTCCACATCGGCTTGGCAGCCAGGAATCAGCAGAGAGCCTCGGGGCTCAACAGTGGCGCTGATACTGTTCAATATCTCCTGGGTGAGGGGACAGAGCCACCCTGAGCAGCTCTGAGGGCACCGCGGGGTTCGAGAGGGTGATGGACACAGCAAAGAGGGGAGCTCCAGTCCTGAGGGACCTGGGGAACCTGAGCATGGGGCCAACAGGAACTCCAACAAGTGGGGATCATCCTCATGCCTGGCACTACTCCAGGCAGGCAATGACGGGCTGCCAGGGCAAACCAGCACAAACTCAGCCTGAATAATTCAAAACCCAGCCTGCACTGGGGGTAGCAGGGCCAGGAGGCTGCAGGGAGTCCCCATCCCCTCAGCAGCTTTGGGGACACCAAGGGATGAAGAGGGTGATGGGCACGGCAAACAGGGGAGCTCCACTCCTGAGGGACCTGGGGGAGCCTGAGCGTGGGGCCAAGAGAAACCCCACAAGAAGTGGGGATTGTCCTCATGCCCGGCCCTATTCCAGGCTGACAAAGCAGCCCCCAGCATCCTCATCCTGACTCCATCCTGTACTGGGAGGACAAGACCAGGAGTCTGCAAGGGGTCCCCATCCCCTCAGCAGCTTTGGGGACACCAAGGGATTAAAAGGGTGATGGGCACAGCAAACAGGGGAGCTCCACTCCTGAGGGACCTGGGGGAGCCTGAGCGTGGGGCCAAGAGAAACCCCACAAGAAGTGGGGATTGTCCTCATGCCCGGCCCTATTCCAGGCTGACAAAGCAGCCCCCAGCATCCTCATCCTGACTCCATCCTGTACTGGGAGGACAAGACCAGGAGTCTGCAAGGGGTCCCCATCCCCTCAGCAGCTTTGGGGACACCAAGGGATTAAAAGGGTGATGGGCACAGCAAACAGGGGAGCTCCACTCCTGAGGGACCTGGGGGAGCCTGAGGATGGGGCCAACAGAAACCCCACAAGAAGGGGGGATTGTCCTCATGCCCGGCCCCACTCCAGGCTGGGAACCAGGGCAAAGCAGCCCCCAGCACCCTCATCCTGAATAATGCAAACCTCATCCTGCACTGGGGGGAACAGGGCCAGGAGACTGCAAGGAATTCCCATTCCCAGTGCTGGGGGGCCACACCTCATGTCACCAACAGTGCTGGGCCCCCAGGTTCAAGAGTGATGTGGGAAAAGCTGGGATGAGACAACAGAGGCCCTCAAGATGGTTTGGGTCTTGTGAATTATAGTCCATAAAGTCCATATGGTTTTCTTTTCCATATGCTTTCATTTCCATGGGGAAAGGCTGGGGGACACAGAGCAGTCTGGCCAGCAGTGGGCTCGGGGGTGACCTGACTGTGCCCTTCCCCTGATGAGGAACAGGCAGGACCATGGGACACTTCCCTGGGGAGTCAGAGCTGCACTGGCTGGACCTCAGGAGGTTCTGGGCTCCTCAGAGGAGCACTGGGAATTCCCTCCAGAGCTTTCCAAGGCTTGCTGGACAACACCATGACCTGACCTGCTGTGAGCAGGGCTCCTACTCCACAGAGTTTGACCAGAGACTCCTCAGCAGCACCTGCACAATCCCTCAGTTCAAGTTTCAATTTCAGAGGTTTTCCATAATGGGGGGATTGTTGTGGAGATCCCTGAGAGCACAGGGCACACGTGAGACCCCCCGGCTCACACATCATCCCAGCTTTCACAGCCAGCATTCCCCTCCTAATCCTCACCTAAGTGTCCTCCAGCCAGCCCTTCTGCCAGAAATTGGGATAGTAATGTGCTGTAATCACATAATTCCTGTCAGGAAAAGTAAACAAGGACGGCTGAGTGATTTCCAAACAACACACTAATGGCCAAAGTAGGGGAAAAAATCCTCCTGCTTCACTTCTCCTCAATTTTTTCTTGAGCCAGTCTTTTCCTGTTCATATTTATTGTAGGTTTTCTCCTCATTTTTAGGTTTATTTACCCAGAGCTAATGAATAACACTGTGAACATATGCTATAAACCACCATTAAGATGAAATTTGGAGAAAAGAAAATTACTTTAGTGGGAGAACTGAGAGGATGTGTAACCACTAGATGCCCAGCACAGATATTTGAAGGCTTCTTAGGAGAGGTCCCTTGAGATTTCTCGGTCAAATAAAATGAGGTATTTTGTAGGAATTCTCCTTTCAAACTTACACTCATTTTTCTTACAGTGTGATGCAGATGCTGCTCAGGAAAAAAAAAAAGAGTCTACTACGGACTTTTTCCATCTTGAAGGCTTTGAATCTCATTTTTCCTGATTATCACAGCTGTTAAAGGCAGCAGGGTAAGCAGTGCCAGCAGATGAGACCTTGTACACCAATTTTCGTGGGGGTTTGGGCCATCTTGCAGCAAACTCAAGCATGTAAATATACAGATGTGGAAAACATTTGGGGAGAATTTTGTACAACACAAGCACAAAACTTGCTGAAAACTTGGGTTTTTCAGAGGAGCTGTGAATGACTCATTGTCAGAATGAAAGGCACCAAGGAGGCTTTTCCAAAGCACATCTGTCCAATGTTATTCCATTTTTCATTAGTGACCTGGCTGCTGCCCTGTGGAGGATGCTCATTAAACTGGCTGGTTTAGCCCAGAAAGAGCTGCAAACATCTTGGAGGACAGGATTAGAGCCCAAAAATAAGTCTGGAAAGGATTATTCGTTATTAAAATGACACCATCCAAAGTGAAAGTCTCCCCTGTGCTTGCACTCACTCCGAAGGAAATACTGGATAATGGGAGTACAAGCAGGAGCTGGAGTCCATTCCAGCAAACATCTGTTGACTTCCAACAGACCTTGAGAACCCGGTGGCCATAAAGGGAAAAAAAACAACATTCCAGAAACAGGCAGGGAAAGCTAATCAGGCTCTTAAGCCTGCCAGCTCTGGTGACAGTGTTCCAATCCAGGCCTGTATTTTGAAGGAATACAAAACACCACGGAGACGAGGGACCTGGCCACCAGGAACAGCTGGAGCGGCAGAGCCACGGACATTAACTCCGGGATCGAAGGTGGAACTGCCACAAAAGCCCTGGAAAGCACCAGGAGGAAGCAGCCAGGCAATGGCAGCACACGTGGCATGGCTGGGAACTCAATCATCCTGGCAGGAACAGCTTCTGGAGGGCATCCGGAGGCCTCTGGGCACAGCTTGGGCTTGTGGACATGGAACATTTTGATCAAAGAGCTGCAGGGAGTCTCCAGACACGAGTCCTGTGCCTCTCTTCACAAGTGCAGCACGTTTGAGCACACAAAGACCTTTCCTGAGCAAGCCAGAGGCATTTCTTGTTTGGGGCAGCGAGGTCTGAGCTGGTCTCTGAATGAGTTTTAGAAAAAGTTATTCCCTGTTTTTCCTGCTGGGGATAAGCAGCCAAATCTCTGAGGTTTTGAAAGGCCAGGCTGCATTTGCCTGCTGAATTCAGGATGTATTTTGGTATGATCTCAACTATTGATTCCCTCCCTCAGCCTAAAATTGCTGCTCGTGATTCTGGAGCCACATCACTCACAGAACAACAAGGGCCTCTTAAATAGAACTTCTTATTTTAACTGGGAGAGGGGGAAGTCCCAACAACCAGGATGGGATTGGGGTTTTCTTGGGATGACAGGTGGCAGAGTACAGAAAGTTAAATGTGTCTGAGAGGAACTAAGGAGCTAAATGGAGGCATATTTTCCTTGGAGTAACCAATAATTACTCCAAGGTGTAAAGGAGATGCCAGACTGGTTTTGCTCACTCTCACCCCAAGCCAGTGCCCAGTTACTTTGCAGTGACTGTTTGCCATGCTACTGGCAAAAAAAAAGAAAGATAAAGCAGCTTAGTCCAGGGAAAGCAGCTGACATCACCCCAGAGGGGATCAGAGCCTGAGGTTCAGCCTGGAGGGAGTCCAGACTGGTGTTCAGGAAGGCAGGGACAGAGCCATGAGGCACAGAGGTTTTCAGGAGCCTTCCCTGCAGTCCCTCCACCTGCTGAGGTGACAGGGCTTGAGGCCACCCCTCCCCAGTCCCCATTCCACAGACAATCCCTGTGTCTGGGAGCTGTTTCCATCCCTGCACCACGAGTACCTGTGTTTCCAGCCCACCTGCATGGCCTGCCTTGGTGTCCCAGTGTTTCCATCCTTCCCTGGACAGCTCCACTGGTTTTTTCCTTCCAGAGCCTTTCCCAGGCTTGCTGTGGCTCTGTTTATTGCAGCTGGAGTTAAGTCCAACGGTGGGAACAAGTGGCTGTGAAACCTTCTGTGTTTCCAGAGATGCCAGAGCTTTCAAACACAACCCCCATTTCAGACATCTCTGCAGTCTCATTCTCTTTATGTCCAGCTCTGATGAGTGTAGTACCAGCTGTTTGTGTTTCAAAGTTTATTTCTGCCAGCATTGTTTCCTTGTCTTTTTCCTCCAGCAATGCCATAAAAAGCTCTGGTTTCATTTTCTCCCTTTCATCCTTGCATTAGCTCTGTAAACAGCCTCCTTGCTTCCTACTCCACTAAACTCTTTGTCTGGAAACCTTGGCTGTCTGGGACCAGCATTTTGTTTTCTCTGGTCGCACTTGCTATTTTGTTTGTTCATTAAAGACACTCTGCTCTCTGCTGTGATCCCACATCCCTTTCTTCTTTGCCAGCAGGGTCCTAAACTTAATGACTGGGGAGGTTTTTCTGAAGGCTAAACAGCAGACTCAGGAAAAGCATCCAGCTCAAGAGGTGCTTGTACCTGGAGAGGCAGCCAGGAGTGCAAGGCTGGCTGTTCAGAATGGCCAAATGAGGAATAATTTATTTTTCTTATTCTCAGTGATGGTTAAATTGTTTATTCTCAGAGCCCCTGCTCCAGCTTGCACTTCCTGCACCACTTCTCTGCTTCGCCCAAAACATCTTGTGCTGCTCTTGAATCCCAGAACGGTTTGGGTTGGAAGGGATCTTAAAGCCCATCTCATTCCACCCCTGCCCTGTGCAGGGACACCTTCCACTGTCCCAGGCTGCTCCAAGCCCCATCCAACCTGGCCTGGGACACCTCCAGGGATGGGGCAGCCACAGCTTCTCTGGGCACCCTGTGCCAGGACCTCCCCACTCAGTTCAACCCAGCCTCCAGCTCTTCAGCTGAGCTCTCAGGGGCCCCAGGTGTCCCCTGAGCCACACAAACACCTCCCCTCTGCTCTGAGCTCTGCACCACAGCTCTCCACGAGGGATCTGGAGTTGTGCATCCCATGGAGACACAGCCTCCTTCTCAAGTCGTCCTCCACAGCGCCCCACAGTCACCTCTGATGGGCATCATCTCTTCCAGAAGGGCCTTTCCTTCCCACACGTGATCCTCCAGCAGCCACCCGTGCTCCCTCAGCCCTGCATTTTCTGCTGCCCAGCTCTAACTGTGGGTAAAACCCACCTTGGGAGCTTCCCTTGCTCCAGAGAGGCGAACTACTGCCCTTCCCTGGGCTCAGCCTGGGAGTCAGGGACTCATTAATGTGGGCAGAGCATTGTGACACCCTCAGTGCCCTGTCCTGGCTGCTCTGGGCTCTGTGACACCTTTCCCAGCCTGGGGAGCAGTTTCCATTGCACACACACCCCATCACCTCCTGTGATCAGTTCTGCAATCAAACCAAAACACCCCAAAGTCCTCAAAACCACTGTCAACGTGACCTTGTCTTCCCTGAAGCCACCAGAGAGAAGCCCCAGTGTCACCTGCACTCAGGCCCCTCTGGGGAAGGACACCAGGTGTAGGTGCTGCCCCAACAGAGGGGATCTCCCTCTGGAGCTGAGAAAACCAGTCAGATGTCACCAAGCTGTGCCCACTGTCACCTCAGGGCAGCCCTGACAAGCTGGGGAAAATTGTCTCCAGCAGTTGTCCCTGCTTTGGAAGCTCAGGGCTGTCCCAGGGACGAAGTGCTGCTTGCAGACATCTCCTTTTCCTCAGCTTCAGCCCCAGCCCGATTCCCATTGCTATGCAAGCAGCACCTCAAAGCTCCTGCCCTCCTGCAAGGGAGACCAACATCTGCTGGGTCATCCTCGAGCTTGTACCCAGCACTCCAGGAACAGGAGCAGCCAGACCTCCCCTGCCACTTTAAAGCCCTGCAGAGACCAGGTTTAAAAGCCACACCAGGGCCTGCTTACCAGAGCAGCCTCAGCTCCAGGAAAGCTCATTGCAATTCTGCTGCCAGCAGTGCCACCCCTGCGGGTCTTGCCTCAGCCTTGGCACCTCAGGAAGGCTCCTCCAGCCTCTGGAGAGCCCAGACAATGCAGGCAGTGTTCTCTCCCCCTCAGTGCAGCTCCTCAGTCGTACCTGGGTGTCATTCCTAGCTGCCTGTGCCTCAGCAGGAGCTGTCCTAGCGTTTAAACTGAAGTCTGACTACATCAGAAGCTGTGCTAAACCCTTCATAACTTGGTAAATAAGTTGAGTTTAGTGTGCAATGTTGCCACAGCTCTATTTCATCTCCCTGCCTTTGCATGAAACCATCGGATTAATGAGTTACAACCAGCTCTGGGAGATGCTCTGCTTATTTCTGCCTGGCCCTCTCCCTTTGAAACATTCGGAAGCCAGGCAGGCTCTGAGCAGCTCATTAGCATGGCCTTAGTGAAGAAACACTACCCTGGAAAGTGCAACCCAAATTAATATTACAGGGATGGAACAGTAGGAGCTGAAATGCCCCTGGCATCCCATTTTCCAAAGCCAGGTCAGGGATGAGGCCTTTGTGCTCCCGAGGCCAACACAGTCCAACACACCAGTGTCCTTCCAGCTACAAGTTCATCCTGTCTGATACCCGACAACATTCCTGTCAAAAGGTTTCACAGCATCCAGACAGGCCAAAAAGCCTCGTCACCTCTTAATTTGCCATGTGCTCCATTCCCCAGGCCAGTGTTGCCATTTCCATACAGCACTTCCAGCCCACGGCAAGGCATCTCCCCGCTCTGGCAAAGGGCTGCTCCTCCTTTCCTGGCCTTGGATCCATCTCCCTCTGCTGCTCCCCACCCCCAGCACTCCCTGCTCACACCTCCACCAAGGACCGGGCACATCAGTGGCACTTCCAGTCCGTGGGGTCCGGGTTCATGAACAGCCCTGCAGGGACTGAGCTCCTCCTGCTGCTTCCCAGCCCCCACAGCTCCAGGATGCACCAGTTACCAGAGCTGACCCCAGTCAGCCCCCATCCAGTCCCCTGAAATGCTCCTCACTTCCAGAACCATCCCAAGCCATTCTCCAGTGCTGGCTGTGCCTGTTTTGGTGGTTCCCCATTTCCAAGGGCTGATGTGAGACCCCAGCTTGTGCTCTCACAGTCCCCTCCCTCTCCCTGCATCAAGAGACGCTCCCTTTCCATCCCTTACCTTGTTCTGCTCCAGCATCCTCCCAGTCCAGTGGGGAAAGTCCCTCTAAGCCCAAATACCATCTTTTTGGGGTGCTGTGAGCCCACCAGGGGCAGTTCCTTCCTCCACAGCCTGAACCCTCCAGATCTCCATGATGGTGGGGCAGGATCCTTTACAAGAAAAGGATCAGTTTCTGTCCCACCCCTGCAAAGACTTCCAGCCCCATCCTTTTCCTTCCTCATCCCCCATTTCTTCCCTCCAGGCTACAAAGAGCCAGATGAGGAGACCCCACTAAACCACCCCCTCTTCCCACCCAAGGAGGGTGGGAAATCACAGAAAGGGAGAAATGGGAATCACCTTGGCACCCAGAGCAGCCCAGGAGGCTTTGGGAAGTGGCACATTTAGATGCAGCAGCCACCCCAAGTCACTCCCACGGGAATGGTGAGGTGGATATTCAGGGAGAAACACAGAGCAGCACAATCTGAGGTGTGGGATCTCCAGGCCAGCACTGGAGGAGCTTCAGAGAACTCTGACATCCTGGGAATGCTGGGAATTGCAGAAGCAAAGGTGCTCCACATCCCACCTGCCCCAGACTCACAGCAGGAAAGTTATCCCAGCCAAAAACCACGGGTACAACATCCCCCATAACAACACTCTCCCAAAACACCAGATTTACAGAGCCCAAACTGCTGCTCATTTGTAGGGCCTGGTAATTACAAGCCTCCCCTCCCCACTGCAGCGTTCCTCTCTTTCCAGCAGATATCCAGGATGGTTCAGTGGCAAGGTGGCTGCCACCCTGGCACCTGGGGGTGCTTCCCACACAGCCCCAAGCCCACCAGCAGTGGGGAAGCAGCAGGGGAGCTCCCCCCTCGCTGGCAAAACGAGTGAGAGTCGGTGGCTGTTCTCCTGCTCCCTCTCCCTTGAATATGTGCTGCTGGAATTTTAAACAGATTATGTAAGTGGCTCTCATTTAATCCATCTGAACTCTCCTCTTTTCATGGCAGAGAGATCAAAGCAGAGAGGAGCAGGGAGCAGCAGGGGCTCTCCCCTGTGCATCTGGCCTGCAGTGGGTGACGAGGAGGGGACACTTGCCAGGCCACCACACTTCACCAGCTGCTTTTCAAAACCCTCAACAGCAAAACTCAAGTGCAGCTGCCACTTTCTACAGATTCCTCGAGGCCTTTCCTATGTTCCTCTGCATCCCAGAAATGCAGGACCTGCCCATGCCATGGATGTGGGGCTTCCTCAAACAGAGAGCAGCTTTCCCTCTCCCTGCAATTTATAGAGTTTACCTTTTTCCTTCCTTCTCCTGAAGCCTGACATTTAAAAATGTGTAATTGTGTTTATCCCTGGCAAGCTGTGAATGGCTCCCCGGGCTGGCCGTGCTTCCTGCACCGCTGGATAAATTACACTGACAACCCCTTATTACAAAGGGAAAAATAAGTTAATGGAAAAGCAAAGCAGAAAGAGATGCATAAAAATCCCCAAGTGCCCGAGTCAGCAGAATTGCCCCCACGTGAGAGTCATTGCCAGGATTTAATTAAACAGAGATCGATCGTGTGGCTGAGGGGGAGTTGGGGGGTGGTGCACGTGCAGGGCAGGAATTGGCACATTTGGGCTGGATTTATTTTTTTGATAGCCAGGAGTTATTGATATTTCACTGAAGGCTGCCCTGGCAGTGTGGTTTGGGGAGGAAGAGGTGCTCCCAGCCTTCCTCGGGCAGGTTTCATCTCTCCATGCATCCCAGGGAGTCTCACCTGGCTGGCAGGGAGCTGGAATGCCAGGCTGCCCCTCGGGAAGGGAGTTTGGCTGGAAAATGCGCCTGGCCTGAGGTGTGAGCAGCAAATCTGCACGGCAGCACCGAGAAATAGGAATCACCTTCCCTAAACAACCCTGGATGCCCCGGGAAAAGGCACATTTAGGTGGAGGAGCCACGCTGAGTCGCTCCCATGGGATGGTGATGTGGATACTCCGGAGAAACATTGAGCAGCACAAGCTGAGGTGTGGGCACTGCAGGATCCCTGCGCTGGAGAAGCCTTGGAGAGCTCAGATATCCCGGGAATGCTGGGATCCCAGGGGAACTGCAGGAGCAGAGCTGCCCTGGATCCTGCAACCCATCCCTGCTGATGGCTCCGTGGTGTTCCAGGGCTGGGGAGCTCTGCAGGGACCCTGGAATCCTGCAGGATGGCTGTGGGAGACAGGCTTGGAGGCAGGGAAAACTGGCTGGCTCTGCCTGAGCTCCCTAATTCAGATTATAAGGAAGTGCTGCTGGTTGTGGGATTGGAAATTGCCTGTTTGTGGCAAATTTGGGTCTCTCCTGCAGGCCAGCTCTGTGTCCCTGAGTTTTTCCATGTAATGCCCCAGCACATGACCTCTGGGATGAAATGCCAGCCACCAGTCAATATCTGAGCCGGCTGCTGGTGGGAATCCAAAGCAGATCCTAAAAAAGTGCACAGTGGCCAGGCAGAGGTGGAAATGCTGTGCTGGAAATGCCAACAGGAGCTGGGAATGTCTCCTCCTGGGACACTGAGCCCGTCCCTCTGCCCCTGCCATTCCCCATCGGAACAGTGGGCACGTGGACAGTACCGAAATATTTTGGGAGGCATTGAGTGAAGATGTGCAGAGCTGGGCTCTAGAGCCAGAGCCATTGAAATTCAACCATCTTGGGAGCAGAGCAGAGAAGTTCACAGCTGCTGGAAATTACACACAGCTCCTTTCATTTCCACACATTTTTCCTGCCTAATTGGAGCGAGGCGAGCGCTCAGGAAGGAGCTGGACACGAGAGCTCCGTGACTCATTCCCGAGGGAGAGAGGGAGGCAGGCATTGCTCCCTGGGGTGCCACTTGCACCAGTCTGCTCGAACTGGGTCTAGGAGAACAAGCCTGGCACCCATGGATGTCATTTGGACACACGGGATAAGAAAATTCCTGGTTTTTCTGCTCCCAGCCCTGTGCTCCAGGTGTAGCTGTGCTGGCTTTCCACACCTCCCACTCCACAGCAGCATCCAGGTTGGACTCCTGTAAATGTTATCCGAAATTCAGTGGAAAGGAAATAAAACCCCCAAACAAAACAAGAGGAATAATTGCTATTTTTGTGCCGTTTTCAGAGCAGTCCCACGGCCCTGACGTCTCCCAGATAATGACTGAAAATCCCTTCTCCCTGCAGCCTGGACACAATCAATACTCCACAAGCAATTTCCAGGCTCGGCTCACGTGTCAGAGCCCAAACATTCCTGTTCCTGGGGAAGTGGGTGGCACAGTGAGTCACAGAGAGATCAGCAGGATGCTGCCTCTACCTGCTGCAGTGCTGAACCAGGCTGGAAACAAGAAATCATCCAGAAAAGCTGTTTTCCCAGGCTAGGGATGAATCCCAGTGCTTCAGGAGCCTTGCTGGGCAGCAGGTCCTGGCATTGCCACCTTCCTGGCCCAGCCCCAGCAGCAGGGATGGGCCCACAATTGATGGAGAGCTCATCCTGACCTCTGGAGCTTCCAAAATGCGCTTGGGACACGTGGCCATCGCCAGTGACTGCTCCTGGCAGGTTTGCTGCACTCTGGACGTGCCCAGAGGGGCTCCAGCATCACCCACCCATCCATGCCATCCCTGCAGGAATCCTGGCCCCTTCCTCAGCCCACACCTGGAGAGCTGTGAGCAGACCCAGCAGGAGGAGGCACCAGAATGGAGCAGGAGCCTGAATCTGCCATCAGGGGTGGTGGCTGGGCTGTTCCAGGCCCCCGAGCCTGGCCCGGTGTCACAGCTGGGACAGGGCTGTGCCAGGAGCCTGTCAGACACCCAACCTTCTCCTCAAGCAAGGAAAATCCCCCGGGAGCTCCTCAGAATGCCCAAATGCCTTTCTTTCAAAGTTGCTTTGCTTAATTACTCCAGGATACGTCTGAAAATACAACGTGCCTCGAGCCTTTGAAGTTCAGAGAGACTTCAGCAGGTGCAGTAATCCCCTTATCCTAATCCTGATGACCAAGATGCGTTGGCTGCCCTTCCTCGTGGCCAAGGAGGTTTAAAATCCAGAGTCTTTGTCTGCTTTCCTCAGAGGAGATTTGGGATCCCACTGGCCTGGGTGGACCGTGGTGTTTATGGACACCTTTGGTTGGTTGGATGTGGATGATTTATACCTCCCTAAAACTCTTGAGGGAGCATCCAGGAGGACAGGGGGTGTTTTTCCAGCTGCTCTCATGCCAGGAGGTGGAGAAAGAATCAATCCATCCCTGGAAGCAGCCAGGAGCGGGTCAGGAGCTGCATCCCTTGGTGTGCAGAGGCACCAGGACCCTCAGGCTCTGGGAAGGGTCAGGAGAGCATCCCAAAATCTGGGAGTTGCTGCCATCCTTCAGCCAGGGAGAGCAGGGGAGGAAGGAATTCCTCTCACACACCCAACAGGAGCAATTGGATCACCCAAAGCAGGGCCCAAGGAGAGCTGAGGGAAGCACACGGAAAAGCCACAGGGATGGGGATTTCTCAGGGAGGTCTGGGGGCTTCTCTGAGGGTGGGAGGGGCACAACAGGAATAAAAACAGGAATAATCAGGAAAGTGGTGAAAGCAACACTGTGTTCAGAGGAAGCAAAGACTGGGATTGGAAGGGGCTGCCAGGGGAGGTGGTGGAGCCACCATCCCTGCAGGTGTCTAAGGACAGGTTGGATGTGGCACTCATAGCCATGGTTTAGCTGGCAAGGTGGTCTTAGGTCATAAGTTGGACTTGATGGTCTCAAAGGTTTTTTCCAACCTGGTTAATTCTCTGATCCTGTGATTCTGTGCTTGGAAAAAGGCTCGGGAAGTTTGGAGGCCTCACCTCCTGCCACAGCACAGCTCGGCTCAAGGGAAGTGTCATTCCCAGCGATGTTTTACATCTAAAATGAATTCTACCAGAAATACCTGGCTGTGTTGCAAGTTCCCTCCAATCTGGCAACAGCTGCCAAAAGTCGAGGCTGAACATGAGCTAAGTACTTCCATCAAATTCCATAAGTGCAGGATGGTGAATAAGCTGGAAATAAAGTCAATTGTGGAGTAACAAATGATGTATTTACTGCAAGAGAGGTGCTCGAGCTTTCACAGCTCACAAAATGTCTTCTCTCTGGTTTTTTTTCCCCCAAATTAAATTTCCTTGAAATCAATGTATTCCCATGGAAATTCTTTATTACAACAAAATGCCATTTAAATGCCATTTTCTGCTGGAAATGCTCTGTTGGTTTATTATTGACACGGTTCAATTACTGCACTCGCAGGAGCAACGTGCCAGCAAACAGCACCCAGGGCACTTTCCTCTCTTCCTCCTCTGTCCTTTGTGTCCCCACAGGTCCAAGGGCTGGAATCCAGGCTGCAGGGATTCCTCTGGAATGCCTGGATTCCTGCTGGGTGCAGAAGAGCCTCTCCAGACTCCTGAGTCCCCTTGTGCTGCTTCATCCAGGATTACCCATGAGGAGGTCACCTCTGCCCGCCTTGGACCCCATGAGAGACACGAGGGCCCAATCCAGCCCCTGTGTTCCGATTCCTGCTGGAGGAGAGGCTCCAGACCTGCTGAGTCTCCTCTCCAGCCAAGGGAGTCCCTCGTTTGACTCCCATCTCCTGCTCCTCTGGCAATGGATTTGCATCCTCTGCCTTTGCATGGCAGCCACGGGATTTCCCAGGCTCTGGGGATCCCACAAAGTTGTCACCAGACTGGTTTATACCCAGACTGTCTGGTTTTGTCCCAAAATGCCCTAGACCTGTGGGAATCACAGCGCTTGCACATGCTGGGCTCTGCAGCCTCCAGCTTCAGGCAGCTGCTCCTTGTGTTTTTTAACACAGGAAACCTGGATGAACATCCCAGCTTCTTTGAGAGGGATCACACCACTCCCAGCTCCATCAGGAACCCATCAGTGGAAGCTCTGGAGAAGTTGTGCAGGCAGAAAACCTCTTCAGTAAGGTCACTGTGTCCTTGTGTTCATGGCCGGGAGGAACTGGTGCAGTGGGTGGGACAGAGGGTCTGGTTCCCCAGGACAAGGGGAACGGATTTAAGCCAGAAGAGGGGAGATTTACATGGGATATTGGAAAGGAATTGTTCCCTGGGAGGGTGGGGAGGCCCTGGCACAGGGTGCCCAGAGAAGCTGTGGCTGTCCCTGGATCCCTGGAAGTGTCCAAGGCCAGGTTGGATGGGGCTTGGAGCAGCCTGGGACAGTGGGAGGTGTCCCTGCCCATGGCAGGGGGTGGAATGAGACAACATTTAAAGTCCCTTCCAACCAAATAATTCCATCATTCCATGATACACCTGATAGGCAAGTTGTCCTTCAGAGGGACAGCCACAGGCTGGAGAAATGGGCTGGTGGGAGCCTTGTGTTCCCAGTGTTCCCAGTGTTCCCAGTGACAGCCCAAGAGGCAACAGGCACACGCTGAAATGCAGGAATTTTGTATGAATATGAGAAGATTTTATTGGGATGCATGTTGAACACTTGGAGTTCACAGGTTGCCACCAGAAGTTATGACATTCCCATCCTTGGGGATATCCAAACCCCACCTGGATGTGGGAAGCCTGCTCTGGGTGGTTCTGCTTGTGCAGGGGCTGCACCAGGTGATCTCCAGAGGTGCCTTCCAAGCTCGGCTATTCTGGGATTTGGGAATACTGCCCTTCTGAGGCCCTGTTTGTGGCTGCCCTCCCCAGGCCCCTGTAGGGAGAGAAGCTCTTCCCAACTCCCCTGTACTCAAGGAACTGTCTCAGTACCATCTCAGTGTTCCTTGTACAGAACTGGAGGAAATTTGGAGTGAGGACATGGATCTGCTGCCCTGGATCAACTGGGGTGCACTGGGGCTGTCCTTGCCCCAACCCCCATCTGACCAGGATTCTCCTTCTCCAGGTGTCCTCCTTGCTTTGTTGTGAGAGCATCCAAGGAAGTGGAATAAAACATCTTTCCCCTCAGATCCTTAAAGCAGAGCACCCCAATTCCTTCCCAAATTGAGCTGATGTCCATTTTGGCAGCCAGTTTGACCTCCCAAAATGCTCCTAAGACGCTGCAGCACCTATCCTGCCCTTCCCAGGAGTGGGAGCTGAGGGGTTTATTCCCTGTAGCATTTATTCTGGGAGTGCAATCCACGTTCTCCTGCCAAGTGCTGCCCACGCCGAGCTGTCCCAGTGCTGTGAGGTGCCAGCCCTGGGATTCAGCTGCCCCCCCTCAATCCTGCAGAAACCTGCCCAGCCTCCTCTGACCACACCACAGCCACTGAGGATCCAGCCCTGCAGGATTCGTGCCCACACAGGGATTCACTTTACCAACTTCAATAATTTGCTTGAAATGGCCAAGGTTTATTTTTCCTCCCCATTTCCCATATTTCCTCTGATTCCCTGCTGCAGCAGCTCTTTTCCTCAGCTCACACTGGAGAGGAAGGATCTTGGAGTTTGTCCTCCCAACAAACTAAGCAACCTGTGGGCCTAGAGCCAATTAAAAGCAGCTCTTTAGCTATGCAGTTCAACTCAGCTTCAGTTTTATTTTCAGGCTTGGCAGTTCATTAATAACAGAGAAAAATATCCCACCAAGCCGACAGCAGCATGCAGTAAGAATCCTGGGATGGGGCAGGAAAAGGGAACAAACCAGGCACTTTTGGCCACAGAAATGCAGCTTTCCCTGAAGGCAGCCAAGCAAGGCTCAGCAACCCTTTATTGGAGTCCTTTCTCCTCACAGGAAATATTTGCAGTGTTTTTTTGACCCACACGTGTTTGTTGTTGAAGCAGCTCCGTTCATCACTTGTGGCAAACCTTTCCTGTGTGTTCTGAGCCCCTGTTTGCTCTGCTGCCTTAGGAGCTGGGAATTCAGCTTCCCAGGCTGCCGTGACTTACAGCTCCCTTTGTGTATCCACGGGCAGGAAAATGGGCTCAAGTCATTACTTGAGGGCCAGGAATGGAAAGGAGTCAAAGGAAAAGCTTCCAGTGGGGAATGACTGATTTTTATTTAACACATTAACCAATATTCTTTTTCAAATATAGGCTCAAGCTTACTTAAGGCAAAGTTCAAGTTAATATTGATATTTGAAGGAAGAAGCACTTTCATATTAATCACCTACCTATTAAATGTCTGTTAGGAGACAAAGCTCATGGGCTCCGTCTCCAGACACATTTTCAAATGGTTCAGGCTGACTTTGATCGTTCTTAATGACGGAGAGCAATTATATAAATGGCTTCAGAAACTCTTTTCATGCACGGCTTGCACGGGTGGGTTGGGTTTTTTTTGCAGTGTTGTCAGATAATATCTCAATAACATTTCTGGGAAGCGAAAAATGACCCTCCTCAGCTCGCCCTGCTCCGCAGTCTCAGGTTTGCAGCGGTCTGAAGGTGAAACAGTGACACAAGTGTGAGGTGCTGCGGTGGAGCAAAGCCCTGCGGGTTCTCCCTCAGCCAGGGATGCAGGGAATTGTCCATCAGGAGCTGGGGAGGTTGCTCTCCACAGGACCTCGGCCATGGATTGCCATGGCAACCACACCCCAGGGCAGCAGGGATGGTGGGAAACCCATCTCACACCAAACCTGGCGCGGGCTGGGCATGGAATGGGATCTGACACCATGGACAGGGTGGGAATGGGAGCCCTCACACCTGCCCTGCACAAGGCTGGACATCTGTGCACGTTTTTGGGGGGTCTGGGGTGCCACAGTCACATCCATGCCCTGTTATCCAGAGGCTGCTTGAGCATGGGTGTTTAGATTAAAAATAAAACAATAAATCTCCTTTTCAGCATCTCAGAACCCCAAGGACAGCTCTGATGGGCTCACACTCAGCTTTTTCCACACTCCATCACTCCTGAGTGTTCCAGCTGAACCTTTCCCTGTGTCTGGGAGTGGGGAGGTGGTGCCAGCTCCTGCAGGGATATGGAGAAGCCTCAGGCCCACACCCAGGCCTGGAATTGTCCATCCCAGTGTGCAAAGGTCTCTGTGCATTTGAGCAGCCAAAGCTCACAGAGAGTGGCAGCATTCCCCACCTGCCCCCTTGGGAAAGCTGCTGCTCCCCTGTGTGAGGGATCCTGGGTCTGGGAGCAGCCCCTGCAATCCAAGGAGAACATCCTGGCCATAAATCATCCCCGTGCTGGGATGCATCTCCCTGTCCTTGGGTTTCCAAAGGGATCCACCCAGTGCATGGGGGAGAGCAGAGATGTGGGGGAGCAGGGCTGCTGCGGGTACCCCAAGCCATGTCCAACACCCACCTAACCAGGCTGTCCCTCCCTCTCCAAGCCCCTGTCCTCCCCTGTGTGTCTTTGCCACCTCTGTGTCACTGCTCTGTGACAACCGGGTCCCCCCTACACGAGGTACCCACCTGGGAGGGGCTGTGCTGCTTTTGGCTGCGGCTGACCCTCCCACCCTGCACTCAGCCTGATTCCCAGCTCTGCACAAATCCTCGGCAGCAAAACCCAGCAAAAGAGGGGTTAAACCAGCCTTTTACAGCCCTTGGCCCTGCCAGTCCTCCAGGGGAAGGCTGGGTGAAGGGGGGCTGTGCAACTGGGAGTGGGAACCCAGCAGACCCCCTCCTGCTGGGTCAGGGAGCACCTGGGAGGTGGGGATGGGTCCTTCTGTGCTCTGGCTGAGGCTGAGCTGCTGTCAGGGGCTCAGGCAGCATTAGAGTGGCTCTCCATCCAAGCCACGTCCTGCTCTGACAAGGTCTCTCTTGTCCAGCACAGGATCACGGGCAGCCTGTGACCAGACACAGAGAGGGGATGGTCAGGAGGATGAGGCAGAAAGGGAAAAGCTTTAGGGGCAAAGCTCCTTGTAAGCAGGAAGACCTCAGAGCTGCCACAGCTGAGTGCTGTGCTTCTGCTGGGCACACCTGGCAGGAAGTGCAACAAAAACCAGAGCAAAATGCAGCTTTCACCTGAAAATGTTGTAGCACTTTGCATAAATCATCTTCGAGGACAAGGGTGTGGGATCTGGGGATGTGCCTCTGCTCCAGAGGCAGGCACTGGGTGCTGATCTCCCACAGAGATGCCCAAATTCTGCATTTATTCATGTGCCTGGGTGTGTTTCTGCATTTACAACAGCAGAGATGAACTTTCCCAGGCAGGGAATTCATCCTGGTGAGTTCAGCACAGAGAGCAGGTCCGTGCTGCTGGCTGGGGACCAGGGATGGGAAAGAGGGATGGGAAATAAGAGATGGAGGAGTCAAAAGGATGCAGAGCAGTCCAGAGTGGGCAGCACAGCTGAGGAGAAAGGTCCAGCAAAGGCTGTGGCTTCTCTGGGCCAATCCCAGCTGTGCCAGAGCTGAAACCTCCTGCAGGTCCTGCAGGCTCTGGGTGGTCCCTAAAGGCACCTCTGTGCACAGGGAGTGAAAAATCCACGGAAAAACCCAGGCACGTGGAGAAGCTTCTCACCAGGGTGGCTGGGACTGAGCGGGGTCCCCACTGAGCCCAATCCATGTCTCCCCTCCCAGCAGGAGCACAGGGACTGCTGCTCTTGGAGCACCTCTGTACCTGACCTGGGCCCCCTCATCCCGGGCAGGTGCATCCCAGAAATGGCACAAAACAGGCTGGAAGTATCCCAGGAGGCCACACCACCCCATTTTCCCCTCCCACACCTCCAGGTCCATATCTTCTGCCTGGCACAAGAGGAGCTGGGCCCGTGGCAGCCCTTGGTGGACAGCTGGGAAACAGGAAAACAGGAGGAGGTTCTGTAGGGCTCATCACATGGAGCCCGTCTGTGTCTGTTGTGTTGAACCCTTCCCAATTTTTCCCCTTTGTAAACAGGAGTGTTTCATTTTGCTCAGTTTTGGCATTGTTTTAATCTCAGGTTTCCTTGACTTGTTGCATGGCTAATTAGGGAGCAGCTAACGAGCTTTTTCTGCCCACTGTGGATGGGGCTTGGTGCAAAGTCCCTGACAAATACATTGGTTTTTCTAAATATTTCTCAAGGTTTTGGGTTAAATTGGTGTGAGCAGAACAGAACAGATGAATAATTTAAATACAAATGAAGTCTCTTTGTTAAGGAGGTGTCACAGACACCTCACTGCCTCTCCAAGGGAGATTCCAGAGGTGAAAATGGTCCAGATCCTGCTGAGAAACCCCACAAGCCATGTGCAGAATGGAAAGCTCTCCCTTGCCCCACAAACCCAGTAGGCACAGCTACATCTGCTAAAAAAAGTACAGGAATTAAAATCCCAGGAGCCCAAATTCCATCCACACCGAGGCACCTGAATGAGAAATTTGGTTTGCAAAAATTCTGAGTGAGCCAGGGGCTCCCAATGTTCCTGTGCAGCCTTACAGCACAAAAGCTGCTCCTTTCAACTGGCCAAATTAGCAGACTGAAGGGAAAATTATGGTTATTAAACCCCTCTTTTACCTGAAATGCAACCTTTTATTTAGATAACAAAGAATTTTTTTGGTATTATGGGCACTTTCAAGTGTAGCAGTTGGAACAGTGACATCAAGAGCAGAATCCCAGCGTGAAAAATCAAAATATAGAAGTGACTCCGAGGTCCTCCATGACCCTCCCAGCAGAATTAATTTAAAACCAGCTCTAATCAACCTGGGCCTGACTCAGCTGCCTCTCCCAGGACTGTGTGATAGCACAGCTGGGCTGCCTGGGCTGAGAGCTCCACGCTCAAATTCCATTTCAGGAGAAATAGATGGGTAGGAAAAATCCAACGTGGCATTTGTCAGAGGGGCCCTCCGGCCTCACCTACTGGAACAGCAAACCAGGCCCTGCCAGGTGCGAATTTGCAAGCCCCAGGTTTTGTGTTCCCATCTAAAAAAAAAGGGAGGGGGGGCTTTGGGAATGCATTTTAAGCAATTTTGGTTCACAGCTGCTCAGTTTGGATGCCTCGGCTGCTTCTCTTTGGGTGGGAAGGACACAGGATTGCAGAGTTAACAAACTCACCCCTGCCTTTGGGAAAACAGGGAGATTTGAGGGTCTCCTGTACTGATAAAAACGGGGCATCCTCTGCAGAGTCTGCAAATAAAGGGAAGCAACATCCAGCAATCCCTTTGCCCATGGGGTTCCCAATCCAAGCGCTGTCCATGCCCACATCCCAAATAGTTGTGGGGTTTGCAGCCCTTCAGGCCCAGTGTGACAATGCAGGGAGCTCTGTCCACCTGCAAGCCCAGACAAACCCTGCAACTTCCCCTGTTTTGATCCCCTCTGCTGAAGGGATAATCCTTCCTGAGGTGGGAATTCTGGAGGGGGGGTGTCTGATGAACCTCACCAAGCTGGGGGCACAACCTCACCACGGGGAGAATTTGCATCTTAGCCTGAAGTTCTCATCTGACTGAGGAGAGGAGGAACCCAACCAGTGAGGAATTCTCATCTCAGCCTCCAAAAGCAGCTTCAGCAGATGCCCAAACAAAAGGGATTTTTATGGATCCTGCTGCTCTTGATGCCACTCAGAGATGTCCAAGTGACAGGACAAGAGGCCTCAAACGGCACCAGAGCAGGCTCAGGTTGAACATGAGGAGGAATTTCCCCATGGAAAGGGTGCTCAGGCCTTGGAACTGCCCAGGGAGGTTTGGAGTCCCCATCCCTGGGGTGTCCAAGGAAGGCCTGGGGGTGGCACTCAGGGCTCTGGGCTGAGGACAAGATGGGGATGGGGCACAGCTTGGACTTGGTGGTCTGGGAGAGCTTTCCAACCCCGATGATTCTGGAATTCTGTGACTTTAGTGTTCACAGTGTTATCAGCTGCAGAAATCCATCTTCAGAAGATGCTGCATCCTGGTGCAACCTCCCAGCACTGATGCAGCCCCTCAGGAAGGTCTGGGTGGGGCTGTACATCCATGGAATTTAAAATTGCAGCAGACACGAGGAGTGCAAGAATCCCCTGGGCTGCAGGTAGATCAGCCAGCCTGGATGGTGACTCCATCCCTCATGACCTGAGCCAGGACTGGACACGGGGGAAACCTCCCCCAGCACTGGAAACCTCCCCCAGCAACCACAGCCAGCTGCCTTCAGAGGGTGATTTTGCTTTCCAAGAAGGAGGATGTAAAGGTTTAGGTGCAGTCCAGGGAGGAGACAGCCAAGTTTAGATTTCTGGTCACCGTTTGGGGACCGAGGTGGGACAGGACATGGGAAACCCAGTTCACCTGCTTGACTGTTGGGCAGCAAAATAAGCACAGAGACCTCAGGACATTTGCAGAGATCAGAGTCACCAGGGCTGTCCCCAGAACTGAAGAGGACTCTGGAGAGTGATTTCACCAGGCTTGGTGTTCCCTCCAGTGCAGCAGGGAAAAGGCTCTGGAAGCTCTGTGTGTCCCCTGGCTGGCTCTGGGATGAGGTGACAGGCAGGCGGCGGGCAGGGGTGCAAAGTGTGCACAGCCAGGTGACTGTGGGCTCCTGAGCTCCAAATTCCCTTCCCTGGAGATGGGATGCATCCATCCCACAAGGAATTAGGAACACTAAAATCTCTCTGAGGGTTCTTTCCCTCCCATCTGAGCCTGGACAGCACCAAGCACAGTATCACAAACCCCAAAGTTGCAGCTGCACCTAAAATACCTCTGCGGGGAAGAGTCCTACAGCATGGAAAGGGCTAGGGACAGGTTCTTGTCAGCAGCATGGGGTTAGTCCAGCACTGATCCTGCCAGGAATGGGGGAGAGAACCCCCTGGGAATGTGTTTGATCCAGAAAACCTCCAGTGATGCTCTCAACCAGCAGGAGTGAGGTGTTGGCCCCCAGGTGAGACCTCTGCTCTCATCTCCTCATGTCCGGAGCTTTGTCTTTCACCAAAAGGCTTTGGGGAGCTGCAAGTGCCACTTTTCCTTCACTGTCACTCCCTGAATGCTGTAGGAATGGGAGTGAGACCCCAAGGTTGTCCTGCAGGGACCCTCCTGGCATGAGAGAGGTGTTGTCCAGGAGGGAAGTGTCCCACGTGAAGGTGAGAGAGAGTTTAAGCCACTTTTACAGCTGTGTAAGACCTTAAACCCTCAGTGTCACCCAAGGGCTTAAAGGCCTAAAGCCTGCAGCAAGTCATAAGGCAGAGTTAAAGCAGCATAAGCCTCCCTCAGCCTCCCTGGTCCTTGAAGGGCAGCCCTGCAGCATCCCAAAGGCTCCTGGTTTAAAGGTCTCCCAAACCCAGGCTCTCAGAGAGTGGGACTTTCTTCTGGACTGCTCCAAAGTCTCCTGTTCCACCCTGACTGGGCTCAGGGCCGGAGGTCTCTCCTTCCTTCCCCAGATCTGGGTGTCTCATTAAGACAAAAGATTTCTGGAGCTGATTTTCCCCTTTCCTCAGCTGTGGGTTTGAAGAAGCAAGTCCTGGGGTGCTGCAGGATAAAGGCAGAGCGTTGGCACAGACGCAGCAGCCCGGGATGGGCAAGGGCAGGAAGGGCAGGAGAGGCTGGGAGATGACTGTGCCCTATGCAAACATCCATCCCCTGATCCATAGGGCTTATCACAGCCTATAAAGCCACATTTTGTGGCAAACCCTGTTAAGATACTGGCTGCACATCCCCGCTTTAAGCCCCTACAGCAACTTAAACTGGCTATAATGTTAAGCCTTTCGAGTATTTTAAACTGCTTAGGTTGCTCAAAAGACCGGCTTAATCTTAAACTGCAGTGCAGCTGCTTAAACAGTTTAAGCTGATCTAAAAGCTCGCAGGAACACAGGGTGCTTGAACTGTGCTTAGCCCTGGTTGTTGACTGAAGCACGGGGCTGGCCCTGTCACACCCAATGTGACACCGGGGCTGATACATGAGCTGCTCTCCCAAACAGACCTTGCAGAATCCAGGGGGGAAAAAAAGAGCTTTTATTATCCCTTCCCAGCAGCAGGTTCAGCCCAGGTGTGCTCATCCTTCCGTCAGCTCCCCAGGGAGAGGGAGGGCTCCAGGCACGATGGCCTCAGCCAGGGAGGGCACAGTGGGAATTGTCACCTGATTTCTCTTTGGTCATTACAGAGAGAGTTCTGCAGGGAAAAGCATTCACTTGGTGGATTATTAATGGTGCTTCCCTGCACAGCCCAGCAGGAGTGGATGTTGCCTGACACCTTTGTCTCCCTAAAATGAGTAATTGCTGGAAGCTCCAGCTAGGAGGACACAGCTCCATCCCTGAGCAGGATGAAGCCACATGCAAACCTCCCATGACTCACCTCAATCCTCTGAATGTCTCTCCCAACACGGTCATTTTTTCCCTCTCTCCCAGAGAAAGCTCATTGTTTGTCTGGGTTTTATTAACTATACCTTGATTTTTCTCTATTTTACACCCATGCTGCAGCCAAGGACTTGTGCATTGACTTGGGAAAAGGAGGGAATTCTCCCTCGTGACTGGAAAGCCTGTCCAGGTTTGAGGAAATGGGTAAACATTATGGTCAAAATTAAATTATATCAGGCTCAGCTGATGCTTTGCCTCACTTCATACACTGGTGATGATTTTGGCCTTCACACGAAATTCTCAATTTTTACATCATCATGATATTAAAAAACCCCAAAAATCAAAGTATTATCTTCCCACTTGTGCCAAGTACCGATGGGAGGCTGTAAAACCCCACCCTGTGCTGTCATTTTTTCCGTCTGCAATATTTGGCATTTATATTCCTGTACGTGGATGTTGATAGCAAAGACTGCACACGTTGCAAAGGAATTTGCACCTCTGCCTCCATGTGTGACTTTGACAACCTGAGAAGGCACAATTTGTAACTATTTTGACATATTTTTCACTCAGGGAGTTTAACTTGAATGTGCCTGTTGTTCTGTTTTCCTAATGGATGTCATTCCAGGACTCTGCAGTCCTGTTCCTCCTGCTGATGCTGTCACAGACCTGAAGGGTCTCTGTGCTTCTGTGGCATCATCCATTTCCTAATAACTCATTGGAATATCATCACAGGAACATGGGATGGTCTGGGTTGGAAGGGACCTTAAGGATTCTTTAGTTCCAAACCCCTGCCATGGCAGGGACACCTTCCACTGTCCCAGGCTGCTCCAAGCCCCATCCAGCCTGGCCTTGGGCACTGCCAGGGATCCAGGGGCAGGCACAGCTTCTCTGGGCACCCTGTGCCAGGGCCTCCCCACCCTCACAGGGGACAATTCCTGCCCAATATCCCATCTAACCCTGCCCTCTGGCACTGGGAGCCATTCCCTGTGTCCTGTCCCTCCATCCCTTGTCCCCAGTCCCTCTCCAGCTCTCCTGGAGCCCCTTTAGGCCCGGGAAGGGGCTCTGAGGTCTCCCTGGAGCCTTCTCCTCTCCAGGTGAGCCCCCCCATCTCTCCCAGCCTGGCTCAGAGCAGAGGGGCTCCAGCATCTCCATGGCCTCCTCTGGAATTGTTCCAGCAGCTCCATGACCTTCCTGTGCTGAATATTACCAGCAGCACCCTGGGGTGGTGCTGGCACCTCACATGGTGACATCCAGACACGGGGAGGGGTCACCAGGGCATCACTGCTGAGAAAAACTGTCCAGCACAGCAAAGGTTGTGAAACGCTGCTGGGCATCCACGGAATTACAGCGGCCTGGAAGTCCAGGCCTGTCTCTGGTGGCATCTGAAGCGGTTTCCCAGGGCCTTGTTGAGATAGGAAAATCTAAAAATAGGGCTCGGGATCTGTGTGGAGGCCTGGAGGTGCTGGAGGAAAGGCCACGAGTGTCCCTAGTGCTGCTGACAGCTCAGCACGGATGAGATCCCAGCCCAGCATCCTGCTGCCCTCCCAGCGGGACCCAGAGCTCACATCCAACACCTCTGTTTGCACACAGGGAGGTCATGCCTGGTGGGAATTCAGGAATTTTCTGCCCCTTTGCTTCCCTGCTCATGGACACCCCGCCTGCCAGACCCTGAGCCCCAGCACGGCCTCCTCCCTCCTGCCTGTCCCCCGGGAGCTCTCCCTGCAGTGCCGGGAGCAGCTGGGACTCAGGAACTTGCTCCTGGTTTTGTGGCTCAGGAATCACTGTCATTTATTGATAAAATGCCTTTTACAAGCCTGGGGGCAGTGCTGCAGCCCCTCGGGTGTGCATGGAAGGGTCAGTTCGGCCCTGGCACCGCCACAGCCGCTGCAGCAGGAGAGGAGACAGAACTGTCTTGGCCAGGGAGCAAAAAGCAGCTCCTGAGCATGAGCACAGAACTGCAGCAGAATCCACGGCTCAGCAGCCTGGATGTGTGTGGGAATGGCACACAGGGATGTGTGTGGGAATGGCACACAGGGATGTGTGTGGGAATGGCACGCGTGGATGTGTGTGGGAATGGCACACAGGGATGTGTGTGGGAATGGCACACAGGGATGTGTGTGGGAATGGCACACGGGGATGTGTGTGGGAATGGCACACGGGGATGTGTGTGGGAATGGCACACAGGGATGTGTGTGGGAATGGCACATTCCCATGGCCGGGAGCAGGGCCCTTGGGAAGCACCCTGGGCTCCTCTCGCACAGTGCAGAGCGTTATCCCAACAGTGCTATTCCAACCTCACCCACACCATCCCCAGCTCCTGAACACCCCCATCCTGCACACCCACACTCACCCTGTGCTTGTCCTCCCAGACACACCAGTTCTGCCCAGTCCTGTTATGGCAGAGGAGCTGGGGAAGGAGCTGGGGAAGGGGCTGGAGCCCCAGGAGCGGCTGAGGGAGCTGGGAAAGGGGCTCAGCCTGGAGCAAAGGAGGCTCAGGGGGCCCTGCTGGCTCTGCACAGCTCCTGCCAGGAGGGGCAGCCAGGGGGGTCGGGCTCTGCTCCCAGGGAACAGGGACAGGAGCAGAGGGAACGGCCTCAGGCTGGGCCAGGGGAGGCTCAGCTTGGACAGCAGCAGGAATTTCCCCATGGAAAGGGTGCTCAGGCCTTGGCAGGGGCTGCCCAGGGAGGTTTGGAGTCCCCATCCCTGGAGTGTTCAAAAAGCATGTGGATGTGGCACTCAGGGCTGTGGTTTAGTGGCAGTGCTGGGTTAATGATTGGACTCGATGATCTGAGAGGGCTTTTCCAGCCTCAATGGTTCTGTAATCCTATCCCACAATCCCCACACAAGTAACCTCCAGCTCCTGCCATTGGCAGGATGAGAGAAACTCATTTCATAATCCAAATTCCTCAAGCCTCTGCCTCACAGAAGGCCTGTGGGGTGTGGAGTGTTTGGAGCAGGTTTACTGGGCAGTTTGTGGCCCCAGTATGAAGGCAGCACTGGAACACCTTCCACCACCCCAGGTTGCTGGACACTGCCCTTGGACACTTGCAGGGATCCAGGGGCAGCCACAGCTTCTCTGGGCACCCTGTGCCAGGGCCTCCCCACCCTCACAGGGAACAATTCCTTCCCAACATGCCATCTGACCCTGCCCTCTGGCAGTGGGAAGCCATTCCCCCTTGTCCTGGCACTCCAGTTCCTGAAGCAGAAACCTTCTACTGCTTCCCTGTAGCTCCTTCAGACACTGGAATGTGTGGGGAGGTGTCCACACAACCTTCTCCAGGCTGAACAGCCCCAACTTTCCCAGCACAGTGTCATAGAGGAGGAGTTCCAGAGGTGTTCCAGAGGTGTTCCAGAGGTGTTCCAGTCCCCATAGCAACTTTGTGGCCAGGTTGGCAAGAAGCTGACAACTCTTTCTAATGGGTAACTTCAAAGTGCAGATTCATTCTTGGGTCTGATGTTTGAAGGTTTTTAAGGACATTTCTGCCCATTGAAGGCTCCAGGGAGGAGGTGCCAAAGCTCTTGAGCCTTCTGAGATGCCTGACAAAGGTATTTGGAGAGATCCTCATGGAGCTGGGATGGGTCATGTGGAGAAGAATATGACAGATCCAGGGGACAACAAGGACATGGAGTCATCTGGAGGTAAGTCAGTACCAAAGGAAAGGTGTTCTCCTGAACAGGAAGAAATTCTTCCCTGTGAGGGCAGTGAGCACCTGAAGGAGCTGACAGGAAAGATGGAGAGGTGCTATTTAAAAGGGATGGAGGGACAGGACACAGGGAATGGCTTCCCAGTGCCAGAGGGCAGGGTCAGATGGGATACTGGGAAGGAATTCCTGGCTGTGAGGGTGGGCAGGCCCTGGCACAGGGTGCTCAGAGAAGCTGTGGTTGCCCCAGCCCTGGAAGTGCCCAAGGCCAGGCTGGACGGGGCTTGGAGCAGCCTGGGAGACTGGAAGGTGTCCCTGCCCATGGCAGGGGGGTTGGAATTAAATGATCCTTAAGGTACCTCCCAGGCCAGGCCATTCCATGATTCCATGAGGCTTTGTCACCCCTGAGAAATCTCCCCTGCCAGCAGCACGTCCTTCCCTGGGCCCAGCTCCACGTCTGAGCAGCACAGAGACAGTGTCCTCCCCTAACTGGGTTAGAGGAGATTGGATTAGCAATTTCTGAGTTAGTAAAAGTCTAAGGATGGAAGATAAAACAAAGTGTGACAGGCTAAGCAGCCCTTGTCACCGGGGATTGATCACAGCGCTAATAGCCAGCGACAGGCGCACATTAATAACACAATAACCCAGCTTGGGATATTGGCACTATCACAACCCTTTAACCTGGCAATAACTCATGGGGAAAATGCTCACAATGTCATAGCCAACATGTCTGTGCTGCCTGCCTCCCCTCCACCTGCCAGGCAGCAGGAATTCCGGGGGGTCAGGGGCTCTGCCAGGCAGGCAGGTGCCAGGTCCCATCCAGAGACCCTGCCCGGGCAGGGATTTGCACCAGGATGCCCTTTGGGGGTGTGGGCACGACGGGACCAGATGTGCAGGGATGATCCCGTTGTGGTGGCAGGGAATGGGGAATATCAGGGCTGCTGGAGTCAGGGAAGGTGGGACTGAGCTCAAGCTCAGTGCACTCAGTGAAGGTATCTGAGAGAACTGGACAGCAGGTAATTTTGGGGGAATTTTTTGGATTTTTTTCAAGCTACTCTGAATTTTAGTCACACAAGCCATTCCCAATTTGCCAGGGAAACCTGCTTCTACTCCAAGCTATGATGGGAGAAGAGACACTGGGGAAATAAAAAAAAAAAAAAAGTCAGAACTCTTTAGAAAATTAAAAACAAAATCAGAGATCGAGTTATTTGAAAAATGTAACAAAATTTGGGGGGTGGGGAGAGAAAGCAAAGCCACTCTTAAGGCAAAGAGCAGCCCCTTGTTTACAAAGGCTTTTCCAAAGGCTGCTCAGTGTCACGGAGCACGGAGAGGGAGGAGAGATGGAGAAATATCCCTGCTGTTTCTCCACCCCCAAGCAGGAGCAGGCTCTGCTCTGGCTCCCTCCCAGCACTTCCATCTCTTGGCTGAGCTCGTCGAAGCAACGCTGAGAGAAACCGATTCCAGGGATTCAAAGGTCAGCAAATCCCAAGTGCCGGCTGCGGGAGAGTGGGGCTGCGGCACCAGGATCTGCAGAGGAGCTCTTCCCTTCCCTTCCCTCCCCTTCCCTTCCCTTCCCTTCCCTTCCCTTCCCAGCTGCTGTCCCCATGCCCAAATGCCACCACTTCCCTAGGGCTGGGTCTGCCAACACCTCACAGCAGCAAGAGCCCCAGACAGGTGAAATTCCTGGGAAATCCTGTTGCTGCCCCAGTTTGGCCAGGTCAGGGACCTGGCACTGCCCATGGCTGAGCACCCTCCATGTCAGCCTTTGCACTGGACCCAGCTGTCCTTGGTTTTGGCTCAGACAGTCCTGGAAACGCCAAGATGTGCCAGTGCATGGAGCAGGAGATGCTGGTGGAGGAGTGGGACCCTGTGCCATAGTGCAGGGATTGGTGTTCCCACCCTGTTCCCTGTGTTCCCTGCAGCCCCTCATCCATCCTTTCCAGCAGAAAGGCAGATTAGCCCCTTCTGATGTGCCACAAAATTCAATTTAGGGGCAGAGAACCCCCCAGAGGTTATAAAACACAATAATTCCAGCATGGATTGCTCTGCTCCACCTCCCAATCCATGGCTGAGGTGCTCCTCCAACCCTGCTTTGGAGTAGTGACCATTTGTTGCCCAGAGCATCAAGTCAGGGAGCATCAAGAGAAGAATTTGGGGGATTGGGGGTGTTATTTAGGGATGTAGGGACATGGCTGTGGCCCAGCAGAGTGCAACACCCTCCTCTCCACAGATCCCTTCTGCAGGAGAGAGGAGAGACAACTCCCTTCCTTCCCAAGGGGCTCCTGCCCAGATGGTGCCACCTCCCCCCCTCTCTTTGGGGCAGAAAGCAGAACCTAAACAAAATCTACAAAAAAAGGGTGGAAATGCAATGTAGCTTTGAAGGATCCCCTGTCTAATTGGTTTTGGATCTGAGATCAGCCAGCCTGGCCTGCAATTACTCTGACAAGAAAAGACCCCTGAAAGATTTGCTGCCAAACAGGGGCATTTCCCCAGGTGAGGAGGAAGGGCTGGAGAGGCTGGGCCAGAGGGCATCCCAGTGATCCCATTGTCCAGCTGCTTTTCCTTCCGAAGCTGCCCCAGTGAGGGGCTTTGCTGCAGTGTAGCTCTGCTGCATGCGAGGGCCATGCATCAACAGTGCAAAAGGGAGGGCTCAGCTTGTTTGGCTTAATTAGAATAATGAAGCTGTGAGTCTAATAGGAGGAGGTTGGGAGTGCTGAGGCTGTAATTGGCAGAGATTGGGAAGCGTGAGGCTGTCGGCTGGCAGCCATATGGAAGCAGCAAAGTGAGGGGAGTGAGTGACAGCCCGAACCTGTGGCGCTCTCATTAATTCCAACAGCAGAGCCGTGATTGATGTGTCAGCTCCCTGCTGCTCCGCCGCTCGGGCGCCTCATTCCACCTCGCTGCTGCCGCTCCTGCTGCAGCCAGGGCCGGGCAAGGGACAGGGGACGGGGGATGGCAGCAGGAGAAGGCATAAAGGAGGCACAGAGGAATAGGAGGAAGGTTGTGGGGTGAGAGGGATGTGTGTTATAACCCTTATAATCCAGGCACTGATGTCTGCGAGGTCTGGTCAGCCTCAAAGGCTCCAATTCAGGCTTTCAATCCAGAGGCACATTTTCCACCCAGGATTCACTCAGTGTTGGGGTCAAAATTGTTCCAGAGCCCCAGGGCCTGGCTCTGGTCCTGCCTGTGCTCTTGGTGGTTTTTCCAGGCCCCAGGCAAAGTGGCAGGGCCAGGCTGTGCCCTTGGCCCCTCTGCCAAGGATGTGCTGCTTGGTCCCCACACCCTCACCCTGCTGAGCGGCAGCCCAGTGGCACACACCAGTATCCCCAGTCCCAGGCTGACACTGCTGTGTCTGAGGTCTGGGGATCTACAGAACCACCAGGAGTTTGCTGTTGGAATCCTAAATCTGAGGCAGGAGAGCCCCGCCCTCTGTCCCTCCACTGGGAGGACAGGAACAGCCCTTACAGGATTCACACTGGGGTGTGACCATGGCCCAGACCCCCTTTCTTGTTCTATCCCAAAGCTGCTGCTACAATCCCATGGGAATTACAGCACTGCCAGCGCTCCATGTGAAGCCAGCTGACCACATGTAGCTGCTTGATCTTCCTGCAGTGCTTCCACCTTCCCTTCAGCTCCAGCCATCTCCAAACAGCGCCAGTCCCTGTGGGATTCAAACTGGAGGCATCACTCCAGTGGCAGCTCCCTCGTGGATAAGAGGAGGACAACGGGCAGTGTCCATCCGCACATCCCACATGCCGTGCTCCTCCCAGGGGAGGGAGCAGGTCGGCTCAGGGAAAGGTGTTTGCAGGATACAGCCCGTGGCAGGATGCTGTGGGAGCAGGGAGCACGGCTGGGAAGAGTGTGGATCACATTTTTGGTCTGTGAGCACCGTTCCCAGGGAAGCGACTGGGAAGTGCTGGCTGGAGCAATCACCCATCCATGGGCAGGGAGTGCTTATGAACAAACCCTGTGTAATTCCTACTCTCTCTGGCCCAGGAATTTGGAATGTTTTCCACTGGAACAGCTCATTATTGTAGTTCTCCACGAGCCAGGTTTAATGGTCTAAATGTCCTTCTACCTCTTGAGGGAAGGGAAAATATCTGGGCAGCTCCACCTCAGTGCTGGGCCTCAGTGGGTGTCTGGGCACATTATCCAAGCAGTTTTCCTTCACGGAACTAATCCTGGCTGGGGCAGGCTGTGGGACAGAGCCCTGTCTGTGTCCCCATGAGCTGCTGTTTCACCCAGCACTGCCTGCCTGCCTGAATCCAGCCTTTTCCTCCCTCCCTCCGAGGGAAGCAGCTTCCCATGAAGGGGAACAGAGGATAAACTGCCAGGATGAGAACTCATTTGGGTAGGCTATCAAGCCTCGTTTGTTTTGCCCTGTTGCCTTCATGAAGGAGCCTGCAAAATGAAGGATTGAATGTGTGCAGAGCAAAACCTCAGCGCTTCCAACTGCAGACATTCCCAGTGGGGAGAAGCCGAGGTGATGCCTCACTCCAGGGCTGGCTCCCACACACTGCAACAGGGAAAACTGGGTTGTCTTTTTCTCTGGGCAACTCCACTGAAAGCACACGGCCACTCCACTCATTTGAAGAAGCAAGAAAAGCAAGATGGAGAAGGGAAAATTGGTTTTATTGCAGAGCTCCAGGCGCAGAGTTCCTCTGACAGGAAAAGAAGGAACAGTTGGAGTCGCCAGGAGCTTTGTAGCCAGTACAGTCATTTTTCAGTGGGTATTCACGCTGAAGACCATTAGGTAAAGGATCTCAGAATAGCTCTCATTTGCAGACTCCATGGTGAGGAGGAGGTTTCTCAGCAACTGGTACCTCCCACACAGCGGCTGCGACTCTTCCTGGAGCAGGACGAGGCTTTTGCTCCTCAGGATGCTGAGATGTGCTCCATGCTCCCTCCTCAATGTCCCTGTCCCATCTGGACATGCCAAATGTCAAGAGCCACCACCAAACTGAAGGAAAAACCTTGTGAGTGCCCAGAGGAGGTGCCAGGCTGACCTTGCTGGCACAGTGTGTGTGGGGGAGCCACAAAGCTGCAGCAAGGGACTCAAGGTCCCAGTGGGATTGGGTGGAGCAGGCTGGTCTCCATCAGTTTATTCCTCAATAAATGGGTTTCCCAGCAGCTGTTGCCACCTCTAAGCTGGAGACAACTCAAGCTGCTGCCAGGCAGTGCCTGGGCAGTGGCTGCCAGGGCAGCACTGACCCTGCTCCTCTTGGATTGATCACTGGAGCAAAGGATGCGCCGTGTCCAACCCGACCTTGATGGCTCCTGTGGGGTCTGGGGACTGAGCTGGGCCATGAGCCCACAGCTGGCTCTGCTGTGACCTGTGAGAGGCCCAGCTGTCCCTGTGCTGCCCCCAGTTTGGCCCCGAAGGCAGCACACAGGCCTGGCTGATCCAGAGGCAGGCACACCTTCACATCCCTGCTGGGAGCTCCAGGTTGGAGAGGCAGGAGGTGCTGGATCCTCAGGCCAAGCAAATGCATGGCACGAATCCCAGGGCTGAGCAGCTCCAGCAGAAAGCAGCTCTGATCCTGGACAGGAGCTTTGCTTTGGAAGAGCAGCAAAGAAATTAATTAGAAGGATATGCCAGCAGTCAAACACAGCAACTCTGTCAGCTTTTCCCACACATTTCCCTTCCTATAGGTGTTTCCAGGGGCTGAAATGCGGAATTAAGCTGGCTGTAAGTCTGTGATGCTGTTTCCAAGGCTCTGTCTCCACAGCTCTGCAGAGTCAACCTGTCTGAGCTGCTGCAGCTGAGCAGATGAGATGAGTGCTGATGCTTCAGTCCCTGGAGCTTCACAGGTCCTGCATGGGTGGTAGACAGCAGAAGGCAGCATTTGTTGAGTAGTCAGGAGAAGGGAAATAACTACATGACGGCCCCTGATTTGTCCTCTGTGGCCATCCCAGCACTTCCAGCACTCCTGAGCAAGCAGCAGAGTGATGTGGAGTGGGGATGTGCAGGAACAGGCAGCTGGTTTGTGTTGGCTGGGATGCTCTGAGCTCCCTCTGAGGTCGCTTTGGGGCTGGAGAGGACCTGAGGACCCACAGGCAGGGGGCAAAGAGCCCATCATTCATTGTGGCCACCAGAATAATGAGGCAGAACACTGAGGGTGTCCCCAGCCTCCCTCGTGCTGAGCCAGAGACAAACCCCACGTGCCTGGTGGTGTCTCCCATGTGGCTGCAGATTGGTGGGTGCTAAGGGTGAGAGGAAACAGCCTCAGGCTGTGCCAGGGGAGGCCCAGGTTGGACATCAGGAGGAATTTCCCCATGGAAAGGGTGCTCAGGCCTTGGCAGGGGCTGCCCAGGGAGGTTTGGAGTCCCCATCCCTGGAGGTGCCCAGGGAAGGCCTGGAGGGGGCACTCAGTGCTCTGGGCTGGGGACAGGGTGGGGATGGGCACAGCTTGGACTCGATGATCCTGGAACTCTTTTCCAACCTCAGTGACTCTGTGACTCCCTGAGGGTGAGCAGATATCGTGGCCAAGCTCTGCCCCCTCTGTTTGGTGGGGGTGAGCAGGTGGAGGCAGCATTTCCTCCAAACCCTCCCTGGAGCTGCTGAGTGCCAGTGCCGAGCTGGGAATTTGGCTGAGAGCGCTCTTCCCTCACCTCTCCCATCCTGCTCTGGCACCAAAGGGGTGGAGAAGCAGCTCCTGTGCAGCAGCTGTGTCTCAGCTGGGAGCTGGGAGCTGCCACCAGCAAAATGCAGCAGCTTCCTAAAGCGCTGCTGGTGGGAGCCCAGATGAATCCCCTGTTCCCATTCCCGTGCATCCATGACTGAAACACTTCCCCTGGTCCTCCATCCCCCTCACTCCTGCTCTGAAATGTCCCGTGCCAGAGGTGTCACTGGGCACAGAGCACACAGCCCCTGCAGGCACCCGAACAGGCAGGAAAGCAGCAGCTGGGGTGGTTCAGCCTGCACAGGTTTGGGATACCAGGAACGTGCTGATCACACAGGATCCTATCCAGGGTGCCAGAAAGCTGCAGATTCACAGGGAGTGCTTTACAAGGACTGCCAAAATGATGCCAAGCTGACCAAAGAGACCAGGAGAGAGCCTGCATTTCCTTACCTACCTGAAAAGTACTGGCATGGTGGAGTCATTTTCCATTTTCCATTGGGCAACTGAACATCCTGCTCCTTCTCTGCACCATTTCTTCCCAGCACAGAATAGTTTCTCCTGCTTTCAAGGCTTCCACACCCAGATGTTCAGTGCTGTCTGCTGCAGCAGAGCTGAGAAAAGCTCTGAGAAGAGTTGTCCTGAAGTCCAGAGCTGCCAGGGTGGGCTAGGACAAGGAACCTCCATCCTACTAAACCCAAGCAGGACAACCATCAGCACCTCATTGAGCCTTTCCCATCATTTCCTCCAGGCTCAGCATCCCACGGTGCTCTGATCATCTCTTCTGCAAGCACTGAAGGGTTTTTTTTCACTTTAAAGCTTTCCTCTCCTCAGTGTGGGGTTTTATTAACCTCCCTCACTGTGCTGAATAACTTTGTGCTCCGAGCATCGTCTGCCTGCTCAGCCAGCCCTGTTTGGTGGGTGGATTAATGTCGGGGTAAATACGGGAATGGGGACACTCACCTCTGCCAGGAGCTGCTGGACGATCCCTCTAGGGCTTCATGATGTTCCTAATTCAGAACTGGGAGTGTTTTGACTGCAAACAAGCCGGGTGATGTGGATCTGCTTCTTAATCACATCAGACTCCTCAGGTTTCCAAGGCGAGCGCTCATAAGTTCAAAATTCCTGTCTGAAACACATGCTGCTGCATCTTTGTGTGGAAAACATTCCTGTTGGCAGGCTCTGCAGGAGTGCTTCGAAAGAACAAATATCAAAGTGTGACAAGCAGGGCTGATTACAAATAGCAGGAACATTTGCAGAGCACTGCAGAGCTGGGCCCACGCAAGAGGCTCCTCCGAAGCGGAGCCCGGCTGCTCCCCAGGGATTGTCCGGCTCCTGGCGTTACTATCTGTGAGCTGCAGAGCTGCTCTGCCTCTCCAAAACCAGGGAAAATCACCTAAAAAGTGCAAGCAGGGTGGCAGAAAGGGATGAGGGAGAAATATGTGCCAGCAAATGGAAGCAATATAAGTGGGGATGCAGAATTTGGGTCTGGCTGTAGCTTCACAGAGTGGTGGATGTGCAGAAGTTGTTCTTGTGCTGCCTTTTTGAAGCTGGAAGGAGGAACAGGTTAAACAACCTTTTCCCATCAGTGCTGCAGAACTCGCTCCAGGACTGCAAATCCCACTTCAAAACACCACAACATGTTCCTACAACAAAGCAACACCAGTTTTTGTCGTGTTTCTGGCCACATTTGCGTGCTGAGTTTGAGTATCTCTGCAAGGGATGTTGCCTTGGGTGTTCTCTTTGCATCCACGACAGGATATTTGTGGTGATCTTTGTCTTTGCCTCATTTCCAGGATGGTTTTATGGGAATCATGAGGCAATCCAGAGAATTTCTCCCTGGATGTCAGGGATTCAGTGGTGATGCAGTAACAGCACCCCAGCCTGCTGGCAGTTCATGTTCTCAGATATTCAATAAATGTTCATGGACAATTTTCAGGGTCTGGATTGTGCCATCTGTCATAGCAGCACTGTTAGGTTTTAATTACGGTTTCCACTCTGTCTTCAAGCACCTGGATTCATGTTTTCATCCTGTCAATTATTGATGGTGATTTGCTAAAAAGTGCCTTAATTCCTCTTTGTGCTCTTCCCTTGCAGCAGCTGGGCCAGGAACAGAGATGGGAAGGGGTCAAAGTGGGCAAGAAGTGAGGACTCTTCTTGCTCGGTCTCTTCCTGGTGTGGAGCTCAATTCCATGACCATTCCCAGGTTTATCTTTGGAATAATTTTCCTAGGGACTTACTTGGGTGAATGATTTGCGAAGGAAAATGGATCACAGCAGCTTCCCAAAGAGGAAGGAGATCCAGATGGGGGGGGGGTTCTGTCCCTCCACCCCCTCAGGTCAGACCCCACCTGCAGAGCTGCCCCAGCCCTGGGCCCAGCACAGCAAGGAGCTGGAGCTGCTGGAGAGAGCCCAGAGGAGGCTCCAGGATGAGCAGAGGGATGGAGCAGCTCTGCTGGGAGGAAAGGCTGGGACAGCTGGGATTGTTCAGCCTGGAGAGGAGAAGCTTTGGGGTGACCTCATTGTGGCCTTGCAGAGCCTGAAGGAGCTGACAGGAAACAGGGAGAGAGACCACAGACAAGGGATGGAGGGACAGGACACAGGGAATGGCTTCACTCTGCCAGAGGGCAGGGTCAGATGGGATATTGGGAAGGAATTGTTCCCTGGGAGGGTGGGGAGGCCCTGGCACAGGGTGCCCAGAGAAGCTGTGGCTGCCCCTGGATCCCTGGCAGTGTCCAAGGTCAGGCTGGATGGGGCTTGGAGCAGCCTGGGATAGTGGGAGGTGTCCCTGCCATGGCAGGGGTGGAACAGGTGATCTGTAAGGACTCTTCCAGGCCAAACCATTCTATGATTCTGTGCCATAGAAGGATCTTTCCCCAGCTCTGACATTCCTGCAGGCAGGCAGCCCCCACCAGTGCCAACACCCCTCATTCCTTGTCCCCCTCCAACCTGGACATTCAGCCCAATCTGCTCCTGTCAACTCAGCCACGAGATGGGGACTGGGAGGGTTCAGCTCAGTTCTTAAAGTCGCTGCCTGTGGCTTGTGGGCATCGAGGGATGGCTCTGAAATCCTCTGAGGTGAATGATGGCTCTGAAATCCTCTGAGATGAACGATGTCCCCAGGCTGTGCTGGCTGGGGGAGCTGGGATGCAGCCACAGAAAGCTCCGTGTGGGGATGGCAGGGGTCACACAGGACCTGCTGCCTGCACCTTCCAGTGACTTCAACAACAAAATGCAGCTCAGAATTGCAGCATTCCATGCCCACACCCTGCAGGGCTCACAGACTGGAGGTGTGGTCTCCAATACCAACAGAAAAATCAAATCTCTCTCTTTTTTTTTAAAACAGACACTCCATTTTCTCCAATAAAAAGAGTGCCCATGAAACAATGAGGGCACAGACCCAAAAGAGGAGGGAAAAGCCAGGCTGGCAGCTCTCCCTGCATCCATGATATGGCAGTTTCCATGAGTAATCACTTGCCAATACATATGGTGTTTTGTGGATGTGAAATGTCATGGAACATAACGTTCTGATATGTTTAAAAATAAATTGCTGGGATGGCTGAAAAAATAAATGACTGAAGGGAAGGGACTCGTGGTGCGCTTTGCTGGGGATTAATTTTGTCGTTTGATTTGGGTAAAGCTTCATTCAGGTGTCAAACTTGGTATTGACTTGATAAACTGGGGGGGTTTTGCCTGCTCTCCGAGGAGTGCTGGGGAACGAGGTCAATTTCTTAATTAATTTATGCAAATTGCTGCTTCCTTCTCCTCTGTCTGAACGTTAGTGACACCTGTCTTATCTCCTCCCAGCTAATTGCAGAGCACAAACAGGGAACCACGAGCAGGACTTGGGGAAAGTCACCAGCAGGAACCATGGGACTTCCAAAATCAGACCAGAACGGCTGAAAAATTATCATAACCAGTATTTATTATTTATTATTATTGACACACTTTGTAAACCATTCATCAAAGATGTTACCTGAAGGGTTCCCACCACAGACCTTGCTCCGTGCATGGAGCAAAGATGTCCTTGCAGGAGTCTGGAGCATCAGGATCTCATGCTTGGAAAATCCACCCCAAATCCCTTTCCTGGCTTTCCTCCACGTTCCTCCACCTCTTCCTCTCTCGACTGCACGACCCCCCAAATGTAGAACCTTCCTTGGGTTGGAACTGGAAGATCCTTAAGGTCCCTTCCAACCCAAACCATTCCATGGTTCTGGGATTCCAGGGGCAGCTTCCCTGAGCCTCCTGGTCTGGTGGGAGCCGCCCCTGCTCGTTGGGATTGGACTGGATGACTTTAAAGGTTCCTCCCAACCAAATTACCCTGGGATTTTCCAACCACAGAACTGGGCTACAAATTAAGAGATTAATTAATACAGACCTAGGAGCTAGAGGAGCTGTTCCAGCCTTTGGGAATAGCGGTTGGGAGAGGGTGGAGGGAAGGGCAGGGTGCCATGGGATGGGCAGGTGGCACCTGTTTGGGTTCCAGCCTGCACCTGGCAGTGCTGCTATGGCCACTGAAATAATAATAATAATAATAATAATAATAATAATAATAATAATACAGTGCAAATGCCTCCCCCACAGGGATGGGAATACAGGAAATGGGCTGGAAAAACACTACAGGTTGCAATGGGAATGGTGCACCCCAAAGCTTCTCCCATCCTTCTCCCATTCCCTCCCTGTGGGTTGTGGAAGACAAAAGTCTTCAAAATTAAAAAAAAATCACCCCTGCACTCATTTTGCTATTAACACTCCAGGTAGCTTTATTTTATCTATTTTTAAGTAATTTCACCTGATTTTGATGAAGGCACAAGGAAGAAACCAAACCTGGTACAGTAGGAAAAATCCCAGTGAAGAGAAGGGAGTTGAGGAAGTGTTGGTGAAGCTGCATCAAGGAACCAGCGTGGTCTGAATGTTAATTTTTGGGGATTCCTGATCATTTCATCAGCCACAGACTGAACAAATTGGATCAGCTCAAGCTACGTCCATGCAGATATCCCACGAAAATCCACCTGTTTCCCTGGTGGAAGATGATACAGACCCAGTCAGCAAACGGCAAATGCTTATTTCCAGGATAATTTCTCACAATTTCCTTTGGATTTGTTGTGTTTTTTGTGAGAGGAAAAAAAAATACAGGTTTCATTTAATAAAAAACATTATTTGGCCCAAAATTGCAGGGTTCTCCATGAAGAAAACCATGTACAGATTTTAAAACTCAGTTGTAGGTTCCTTGTTTGGGCTTTTGTGGTGTGTGGGTTTTTTTTTGGTTTTTTTTTTTTTTTTTGAAGAAAATCTATTTTGTTCAAAACTCCAAAGCCTCCAGCTTTATTTCCAAGAGGTTCTTCATATTTTATTCCCTTCTTTTTTCATATTTTTTAGGAGAACTGTTTGAAAATCTGGCCAAGGTGAAAAGAGAATAATCACAGGAGCCCTGTCTGGCATGAAAGTTCCTTTTCCTGGCAAAATCCACCCCAGATACGCTGAAGCAACATCGCCTTGGCTGCGCAGACGGGGAGCAGCCTCATCCCAGCAGGAGAGCTGCAGGTAGGGCTGGAGGCTGGGCCATTCCCACTGCCGTGGCACAGCAGGATTCCTGCCTCTCCATTGCTTTTTGATGACTGGTGTAAATAGAGGTGCTTTTCCCTAGGAAAATATCCTGAGTTTTTCATGCTCCTGCCTCCCCCAGCTGCCCCCTGGGGCTCTCTCCTCTCCCACCCTTCTCCTGTTTTCCCCCCAAAGTCCAGCCTGGCTGGATTTCCCTCAAACCACCCTGTCTGGGGCTGGAATTGGGGCTCCAGGTGAGTTTTCCCACCTGGCACCCACTGAGCACAAATTCCAGTGTCCCCTCAGCCAAGATGCTCTGGGTTGCAGAGGCAATGTGCTTGAGGATGAGGGGACACAGGCCACTGGTGCAGCTTAGGAAAGGTGTGGAAAGGTGTCCTTGTCCCTGCAGGCTCTGTGGTGGCTGTAGAGCCTCCAGTGTCGCTGTCCCCACTGTGAGCTGGGGCTCTGGCCCATCCTGAGGGCCAGCAGTGGCCTGTGCTGCCTGCAGGGGCTCTCAGAGGTGGGGGTGTGGGACAGCCTATGTGGCAAAAACCACACCCCACAGGCTCAAAGCTGGTCTGCACAGCCTGAGGTTGCCACAGTCTGAGGCATACTCTGCTCAGGGTGAGTTTTTGGTTCACCCCCCAGCATCCCTTGTACCTTCATTTACATGTTTCTGTTCATTGGTTGGTTGTTACATTACCTAATGTTCTGTATAAGGTTATGTTCTGGAAACTTCATTACAGTTCGGTTCTCTATTGGTTGTATGTTAATCCCTGTACCCCAATTGGTTACTTTCCCCTGCTTGTATCCCCATAAATCCCCTGCTGTCCCTCACACCTGGCCTTTGGTTGCTGAAGGCTTCAGCTTTCCCGGTGCCACCTCTCCTGGAGCCCGGACCCTCTCCTGCCTTCCCTGCTGCTTCTCCCGGGCAATAAAAGAGCTGGAAATCACTCCAAGGCCCTTCTCTCGGGTCTTTGTCCCTGCCTGCGCCTTCACCATCAGCCCGGGGCTCTCTCTATTGCAGAGGAGCCAGCACTAAGGAGCTGCCGGAGGACGCCCTGTGTTTGGGGACACTGCAAGCTGCAGCCCCCGGGAAACCAGGGTCACTCCCAGAATAAAGCTGAGTGGCCTCGAGCAGGCCCCTGGAGCCAGCGTTAGGTGTGGAGCTGCTGGAGATGTCCTGGTGTCCATCTGCAGCTCCAGGAGTCACGGAGTCTCTGTCTGCCTCCATCCAAACGTCCGAGGGCACCGAGGGCTTTTCCCTCAGGCTCTGGACCGCCCATGTCACCCGTGCCAGCCAAGGCCGGGGACAACCACCTGAAGGCAGGGAGTGCTGGGCCTGCACACCCCAAACAGCCAGAGCTGGGCTGCAGGTGGCTCATTGCTGAGCAGCTCCCAGCCTGGTGCTGCCCGAGCCCTTCCCATCCGCTCCGGAGCAAAGCGACTCATCCCAGAATAACTCCCAGCGCTGCGCCGCTGGCGGATCCTCTCCTGGGATGCGTGGAGGGGCTCAGCACCTCAAACACGGCGGGGAATTTGGTGCTCGAGCAAAGTGTGAGACTGTGGGAAGCGTCTGGAGTGGCGGCGGCTCCGCTGTGCCAGCCTGGCAGCAGCTGCCACCGCCCGTATGGCTCTGCCCACATGCACCCCCTCTGCAGTGCTTCCCAAACGTGCAATATCAACATTGCAGGAGCAGAGGATTTCTGCATGTCATTATCCCAAGGTTTATTTGAATAGAAGGCAGGCGGGGGGAGGCAGAGCCCGTCGCCGTCGCACGGATCCGGCGGAGTCTCGCAGCTCCGCTCGGAGATGCCGATAGACAGCGAGAGCACAGACACAGCCATGGCTGTGTTTGCTTTGCAGAGTGCTGCTAAAACATGTTGCCATTGAGATTCCTAAGCCCCACATTCTAAAATATTCATCGCCACAGCCCAGATTCCCTCCCAAGGAGCAGAAAACCAGGCAGAGACGAGAATCTATCTGGCATCCCCTTGTGGCTTTGCTTCTCCCTGCTGCGATGGGAGAGCAAGTCCCACAAATAAAGGACAGCCCAGATCCTCGTGGATGGGTGCCAAACCACATGGCAGAGAGGAGAGTGTCCTCACGTAGTTATCTCTTCAATATCTGCACTCGGAGTCCTGGGATAAGGAATCAATAACGATGAATCCATAATTAGAGGTCTGTAAGGAATAGCCACACGAGCTGCAATGAGGAGCAATAACCAGCAGCGTGGGCAGACTCCTCTAGTGACACCTCAGAGTCACCTGGGCACCTTTAGAGAGGTCTGAGCTGTGCCCAGGGGCAGGATGGAGGCACAGCATGGACCATGGACCTGCTGTTCCCAAGGAGCTCCCACCCCCTGCACGCTCTGCTTCCCTTCTGGGATCTCATCCACTGCCTCACTTTGCTGCTGCCACACAGAGATGTCACCAGTGGCTTTAAGTAAGAAAAATACACACTGTCTCTCCCGACCTAGTCGAGTTTTATTGTCCCCGAGATGTCCCGAAGGTCCTGGTCACAAACACCACGCTTTGGAGTGACTCAACCTGCAGAGCATCGCCCCAAGGCAACAGCAGCCGCTTCAAAATGACCTGGTTTGGGAGCAGGGGTCCTGTTTCAAAGGGCCCAGGGACTGTTCCGGGACCAATTCAGCAGCAGCCCCATGAAAAGGCTGAGCTCAGAAGGTGCCCCAGGGCTCCAAACTGCGGCTCCAAATTGCCAAGTGCAGATGTTCTTCCCACACAGCTCTCCCAGCAACCTGCAGCCCAAACCATCGGTTTTGTGGGTCAAATTTCATTAAGGAGGGCCGGATGCTTGTGAGACATTGAACATTTGTCTCTGGTTATTGTCCTGGTGATTTACATAATGGATTAGCACAGATTAGCCCGGCATTGGGAGAGGCACAGCGTTGCTTTGCATGCTCCATAGGCAAAGGATTCCGGCTGGAAATGGGATGATCTAATAACAAGCATAATTGCTGTTTTATGGACTATAAGTACTGCCATGTCAGGAGCTCGTCTCACTCGACAGTGAGGCCATTGTACAAATATAAATCCCCCAGTCACCCAACAGCTCTTCAGAGGCTCCTCCGAGCCGCAGTGACAGCGAGTGGCCTCACAGTGACTTCCATGGGGGACACTGAACACCTGCACTATGAGATACCAGCAGCAAATTAATTGATCCCATCCCTTAAAGCTGCAAGGGCTCTAAAAGGCTCCCCTGGTGCAAATATTTCTGCTTTCCCAGCCCTCACAGCGATGCTGGAGGAGGGGAAACTGAGGCAGAGCTGAATTTCTCTCAGCACAGGGTGTAAGGGTGGGTTTGCCTTATCACCCCCCAAACTCAGTGCTTTTATTTTTGATTCCCTGAGGGTAAATTCAGGGCTCAACAATTAATTTCTCCCGGGTGTTTGGCACTGCTCAGGAGCCAGCCAAGCCCATACTGTGAATATTACAAAGCTTTTTAGACAAGTAGAGCTTGGCAATTGCGACAGCACTTTTGAATCATTCATAATTTTGCACAGGGGCAACTTCTGTAGGTGTCTCGTTTCCTCTATGTTCATAATGTTTTAGGACTAAAAATAACAAGGAATTGCTGTTCGAAATGTAAGCGAGGAATTAGAATTGCCAAGGAACTCAGGAGTCAAACTGTACTGGAGGACATCAGAGCCTTCCCACAGCCACAGCTCCAAACCCAATTAATCCTGGGTTAGGCACAAGGAAAACGTGTGGCTGGAGAGATTGGGAAACTGCTTCTGCTTCCCAGGCAAGCCATATGCAGATTAGTCCTGAGATATTTGGGGGGGGGGGGGGGGGGGAAATTAGTTTGAGCTCATTTGTGCCCACAAACACCAAAAAGTGAGCACCTGGGTAGTATCCCTGTGGAATTCTCGGGAGAAAAGTGATGCTTTGGACAGCAGAGCTGCACTCCTGCTCCCGATGGGAGTCTCCTGCCCTATGCTTCCCAGGTGAGGCTGCTCCCATCACTTGGCCCAAAATACTGAAGTGGTTTTAAAAAAGTAAAAAAGTGGTTTTAAACACCTACTGTGGTTCTTGGATCCCTTCCTGCAGATGGGCTTTGCTGGAGCTGCCTGGGACCCTCCATGGGGACAGCCATGGAGCTGGGACTGGGGATGGGACCCAAGGCTGCCTGAGGAGCAGGGACTCTGCGTGCAGAGAGGCACCAGAATTCTGGGAAATCACAGGCAGAGCAATCTGGAGAGCTGGGAGTGGGGCAGATCCTTATGGTGGCACAGGAAAGCCAACCCTGTCCTGGGCTGATCCCACAGCAGGGGAGGGGGGATTGTGCCCCTCTGCCCCCTCAGGTCAGACCCCACCTGCAGAGCTGCCCCAGCCCTGGGCCCAGCACAGCAAGGAGCTGGAGCTGCTGCAGAGAGCCCAGAGGAGGCTCCAGGATGAGCAGAGGGATGGAGCAGCTCTGCTGGGAGGAAAGGCTGGGACAGCTGGAATTGTTCAGCCTGGAGAGGAGAAGCTTTGGGGTGACCTCACTGTGGCCTTGCAGAGCCTGAAGGAGCTGACAGGAAAGATGGAAAGAGACTTATTAACAAGTGTTGAAGTGCCAGGACAAGGGGGAATTGTTTCCCAGTGCCAGAGGGCAGGGTCAGATGGGATATTGGGCAGGAATTGTTCCCTGTGAGGGTGGGGAGGCCCTGGCACAGGGTGCCCAGAGAAGCTGTGGCTGCCCCTGGATCCCTGGGAGTGTTCAAGGCCAGGTTGGACGGGGCTTGGACCAGCCTGGGACAGTGGAAGGTGTCCCTGCCATGGCAGAGGTGGCACTGGATGAGCTTTTAAGGTCCCAAACTGTTCCATGATTCTGTGATTCCAAAGCTCCTCAGAGCTTGTTCTGTTGCTTGCCCTGGGCTGGGCTGAGCCAGAGATGCTCCCAGTCTGTCCTGGTAGGCTCAGAAGGACCAGCTGACCCACCCAACTGGTAGAGCTGTTGCCCTAAAGCCAAGGGCCGCCCTCTGGCCCCTCAGCCTTGGGATCACCTCAGATTCCTTTACAAGAGGTCACTGCTTAAATTCCTCCCTGCATTTCCCAGGCCTTGCCCAGCTCCCCCGAGCCTTCCTCCACGGTAGGGGTGTGCTCAACTCCTTGCCTGATGATTTCCATGCTGAACTCTCCTCTGAGCCGAGGGGATGAGGAGAATTCACGTCCTGGAAGTTTCAGCCTCTTCTTTCGGAATTAATTTTGCAAGCTCCTCCTTGGCCCGAGCTCTCTGTGGGCTCAGGCATAACAGGGCCAGCGAAAGGGGAAAGTCATGTTGCTGGTTAAATCTCCAAAGCAAAAATAATCCATTTTAATGAAGGTTCACAATCTGCAATGAATGTGAAACAATGTTGTCAGCTAAGCTGTTGCATTATTCACTTTTATTTGTACAAGGTCCTTCCATTAATATTTGACTACAAGAGAATGCAATTAAAAATTTTCTACTTGAATAAACCTCTCACCACGGCGTTAGTTAAAGGATAAAACCCTTTTACGTTGGTGTAGGAGAGAATTTAGCACAGTGGCTCTGTGCACGTGGGTCACGCACCAACTCTCATCCTCCTGCACCCCACATTTTGTTCCCTATTCCCATTTTTTGGCCGTGTCTTCCCTTCAATCCTCGCCCCATATTGGCTCTTCTGCGCTTCCCTGCTCCCCTCCCTGCCATTTGGAGAATCCCAAAGCAATCATTTCTTTCAGAGCAGAACCAAGACAAGCAGGGCCAAGAGGGGGGTTGTGCAGGCAGGTGGGGAGCAATCCACAATTCCCAGAATTTTCAGGCTGTGTCAGGCTGAGGCAGGAAGAAGTGGGGCTTTGCCTTCGTGTTCAGGGGTGTTTGCTGGCAGGGAGAGATGATTTATTATTTAAATTTTTGCATGCATGAATGGGAACTGAATTAGTTGTAATCTCCCAGGACAGGAGGAAAAAACCTTCTAGGATTGGGAAGAGAGTTCCGAGCAGACACGAGCTCAGCTCGCAGTCGTCACAAAAGGAAAGATGTTGGGGACAAGGGACACAAGGATGATATGCAAAGCATGGAGTCACATATATAAGGATTAGGCACCAAGTCCCTTTCCAGAGCATCCAGGAACAAAGAACCTTTGGTGAAAATAAAGACACAGAGTTTAGGTCGGCACAGAAGTGAATATGGTTGAAATATGTCCGTGTTTGTACGGATTGATGGCAGGGAAGAGGAAAATCCATGTGCTTTGAGAAGAGCTGAAGCAGGAGGCCTGAACTGTTGGGCCTTTGGGAGATCCCTCCCTGCCTCTCAGGCTCCTTCAGGGAGCTGGGATGTACCATGAGGAGAGGGACATTCTATCCCATGCTAATTCATCTCCTGGAGCTCCGTGTGGAGCTGTTGGGAAAAGCTCTTGGTGGCACAAGGGAACTTCACCCGTGTTTTAGGAGCCTGGAAGGCAGAACTGGATGGGATAGAAGGAGAAATCGTGTGGATTTGTAGAAGAGGAGCCTCTGGCCTCAAAAATTGAAGTCCAATAGAGGTTTGGAGCTGGGGTTTTTGTAGCAGAAATTTGAGGGCCAAGAGGGCCAACCTTGAGGGCAGGGAGATGGCCAAAGAATGTAGGAGTGTCTCCAGAAGCAGGGGAATAACAGTACCTTGGTGAGTGGCTTTTAGAGGAAAAGGACCCTCAGAAGAGTTTTCACCACCCCAGGGACCTCCACACAAGCAGAGGAGAAAGCAGAGATGATTTTGGGGAATGGACGTTCTGGCTCAGCATGTCCAGGTCCAGCATCCTGTAGATCACCTTTGGTTTTTTGGGAGAAGATCTGCCAGGGCACACAGTGCCAGCTGCTCTCAGATGTCCAACTCCATTCCATGCCAAAACCACACTGATCCCCGTGGGAATTCCATGCACTCACCATTAAACCCCACCCAGGGACATTTGTGGGTCTCCATGTCTTTAATTGTTGGACCTGATGCTCTTAAAGGTCTTTTCCAGCCTAAACAATGGGGATTTGCCTCCTTTCAGGACTAAGCAGGACATCCTGCTGTGCCATAAAACCCAGAAAAGCTGCCAGAACTGTTCTCCTCCTCCTAGGATGAACTTTTTCCCCTTTCTGGGACAACCACAGCTCCACAGATCTCCAGCCCTGAGCACCTGGGATCATTGCTGAGGTTGGAGCAGCCCATCCGTGTGGAACCCAGGGAACACAACAATCAACTGGCATCAATTGCAAGGAGTATTTAGGGAATATTCTGTGGATTATTCTGCTCTTCCCTTCTCTCCTGGTGGGCTCTTCCCTGGGTGTTTATGGGGAAGGTGGCAGCAACACCCGGAGCTCCTGGAGAAGCTGTTGGCACCATCTGGAGACTCTTCTGAGGAGCTCTGGCTGTAATCCTGGAGATCTCACATTCCACAGCTGCCACTGCAAGGGGGGAAGCAGCTCATCCCACACCCAGGAATCTGCTCATGGAATACTAAGCAGGTCCTCGGAGCCTCCGAGTGCACAGAGAGGAATCTTTGGACCTTAACTGCACCATGCTTCAACTCTTCCCAGATAAAATGAGGATTAAGAAGCTCATCCATCTTCGGGAGTGTTGTGAAAAATCAGTCCATTCGTTTGCGTCCCATTAATGCTATCTGGGCCAAGGAGATGAATAATTCTGTCCCCAGCAGAAGATTTGTACAGCGAGCAGTGCACAAGACAAGGGTCCATCCCAAACAATCAAGCTGGAGCGGGATGTTGAGGGATGGTTCATGGAATGTGTGCTGTTCATTCCAGCCCAGGGCAGGCTGGGGCTCCCAGGAGCTCCCCGTGTCTGCCAGCACAGCAGGAGTGGAGTGCAGCTGCATCCCAGTCCCAGCAAAGCGCTTGCAGGGAATCATGCAATGGTTTGGGTTGGAAGGGGCCTTAAAAATCACCAAGTTCCAAATCCTCTGCCCAGGTTGCTCCAAGCCCCGTCCAGCCTGGCCTTGGACACTTCCAGGGATCCAGGGGCAGCCTCAGCTTCTCTGGGCACCCGGTGCCAGGGCCTCCCCACCCTCCCAGGGAACGATTCCTTCCCAATATCCCATCCATCCCTGCCCTCTGTCCATGGGAAGCCATTCCCTGTGTCCTGTCCCTCCATCCCTTGTCCCCAGTCCCTCTCCAGCTCTCCTGGAGCCCCCTTAGGCCCTGGAAGGGGCTCTGAGGTCTCCCTGGAGCCTTCTCTTCTCCAGGTGAGCACCCCCAGCTCTCCCAGCCTGGCTCAGAACAGAGGGGCTCCAGCCCTGGGAGCATCTCCTTGGCCTCCTCTGGAATCTTTCCAGCAGCTCCACATCCTTCCTGTGCAGAGGATCCCAGAACCGGATGCCCCAGTGCTCAGAGATCTCCCCATTCCCACCCCTTTGTCCTGCACAGTGGGGTTGGTGTAATTCCTCCTTGCCAAGGCTTCCTATGGAGGCCACTCCAGTGTCAGAGCTCATGAAAACGCAGGAATTGGGGGCTGCATCCCCCCTCAAACACACAAACCTTGGCCTGGGTAAGGGTGGATGCTCCCAGCTGTCTGCAAGGGGCTCTGCCTTTGGTTCTGGTGGACCAAACATTCCCATCTCAGGCTCCTCATCCCTGCTGTGATCCTCCAGCTGCTCCTTGAGGTCCTAGAGAAAGGGACCCTTTGAGCACCCAAGTGTGTGACAGGAGCACCTGCAGTGCTCCCTTTCCAACACCAAGGAGAGCAGTAGGGGGGGTTTGAAGGAAAACAGGTTCATTCAGTGGAGGCAGCAGGATTTCTGATCTCCTGTCTCCTCAAGGACATTGGATCTTTGCACAGCTCCCATCAGAAAAACCAGGCACCAACAAATCCATGGCTTCCAGACTGGTTTTTAGAGGGGAAGTGCTGAGATTTCTTCTTCTCTGTTCTGAATTAGTCTGTAGCCAGGAAGGATTTCCATTAAAAGATCCCATTTTCTTTTCTTTCCCCCCTCAGCTCTGGAAAGAGCTGGGTTGAATGAAGGCTTCAACAGCTTGGCTTAGACACTGAGCCCCAGCCAGGCTGCAAATCCTCTGCAGAGCATGCAAACTCCTCAGGCTGCCAGCCCCAGCTCCCAGAGCTCGGATTCCATCAGGACTGCAGTCTCTGGGAGTCCAGGATGTACCAGGCAATGTGGAAAGACATCTCCAGCCAAGCCATGCAAGTGATGTGCCCAAAAATGCTCCTGGCTCCACAAAAGAGCAGCCAAATCCCCACCCACCTTTGAACCTGTGGGTTCTATGCAGGTTCAAACGTTGCTGCCCTGATCAGATTTTGCATTTGAGGTGTTGCACACAAGAAATGTGACATGAAATGGCTTTTTCTGACACTCTCCAGGGTATTAATGGACAGGACTTCTGATGAAATACAGAAATTGGAAGATTGAGTCCATGGAAGGGGACAGAGCTGGGGAAGGGGCTGGAGCCCCAGGAGGGGCTGAGGGAGCTGGGGGGGCTCAGCCTGGAGCAAAGGAGGCTCAGGGGGCCCTGCTGGCTCTGCACAGCTCCTGCCAGGAGGGGCAGGCAGGGGGGTCGGGCTCTGCTCCCAGGGAACAGGGACAGGAGCAGAGGAAACGGCCTCAGGCTGGGCCAGGGGAGGCTCAGCTTGGACAGCAGCAGGAATTTCTCCATGGAAAGGGTGCTCAGGCCTTGGCAGGGGCTGCCCAGGGAGGTTTGGAGTCCCCCTCCCTGGAGGTGTCCAGGGAAGGCCTGGAGGTGGCACTCGGTGCTCTGGGCTGGGGACAGGGTGGGGATGGGGCACGGGTTGGACTCGATGGGCTGGGAGGGCTTTTCCAACCTCAGTGATCCTGGGATTCTGTAAAATATTTTTCTTTCTTCCAAAACCCCCCTTCTAGTTATTGACCCACTCTTTGAGCAGAAACCAATGTGGGAAAACCTCAGTGGCACAGAAAGAGTCTGGACAAATTGCAAGCAGCAGGAAATGGCTGGAAGTGGCTGAACAGGAGGTGGCAACTCCTCCTGTCCTCGGCCAGGCCTCCTGTAGCAGGCCCGGAGCTCCTGGGAAGGACTAAAGGTGCTAAAAGATGATGTTTATTGAATGATCCAGGAGTGCTGCACTGGCTGCTCAGGGAGATTTATCCTCCATCTGTGCTTGTTTTCATTCTACTGGCACACCTAATAAATATCCACTCTTTTAAGCACAAGCACCTCCATTTACAAACCTGTTAGCAAACCCCTGGCATTTCCTAAGGATTTTGCCTCCAACCTCCCTGCCTGGAAGGCCACGTGTTTATCCCCAGAACTCACTGGGATTTCTCAGGCTGGAGGTCCCTGGAGTTTCCTCCTCTGCTAAAAGAAATATAATCAAAAATCTTCCAGATGCCCACACAGGTGAGAGCCAATAATCATGAGAATTCGAGGAAGCAATCAAAAAATGAAATGCTCATTTTACACCAAGGCTCAGAAACCTCTGCTGTGCATGTAGGGAAGAAAAAAGAAATGAAAAAAAAAATAAAATAACCAAATCCCAAGGCCCTGCCAGGCAGTAAGTAAAGTTTGGCAACTTCCAAATGCAGAATCCGTTGTTTCAAGCTGTTCCCTGTGGCTCCCCAGAGGGCTGGTCCATAAAGGATAACAACCTTTGCCTGCTGGGAGCTATTAGCTTAAATGGGAGCGGGCTGCTGCAGCGTTTAAGCCTGATTAGAATGGTGTCATTGGATTTGTATGCACTGGGATCCATGCAGATGGATTTCACAAAAATTCCGAGAAATTACACCCAGGAAAGGGAGTTAAAGGGATGTCTCAATGCGTGGCAAGTGCTGGCTGACTGAAATTGCAAATAGAGGAGCACCAGGAAAAAAGGAAAAAAAGAAAGAAAATCTCAAGGAACTTAAAATGAGGCTCGACATTGTGATGGGGAATTTAGGAACAGAATTCCAGGCTCTGGAATCTGCTAGAATGGCCTGATGTGTTAGGGATCAAAATGCCCACATATCTCTTCCTCATTTTTGCATGAAATTCAAATTATTTTAATTAGATGCAGGAGCACATTAAATCATTTGTGTTACACGTGGAATTGCACAAAACTCGGGAGGTGTGGTGACCCTCCATGCAGGTGTTACTTGTGGATTAACACTTCTCCCTTCCCTTCATTTCCAGGGATTCCCAGGCCAGATTTCAAGCCAGGAAACCTCATCAGCTCAGGTAGCAACACCCGAATTTCCACATCCTGGGAACAAGCAGGGAATTTACACCTGGTTGAAGCTCCTGACCCAGAAAAGCATCAATCTCTTACAATTCATTTCCCTCTCTTTGACTTGCAAATCTCGGGGCATTTCCACCCCAATCAACGCAGCTCTCACCTCCCCCTGAGAGGGCAAAGCACTGCCGCTCCTGCAGCATCTTCTGCTCAGGGTTTTTGGTTTCTCTCAACAATTTCGTGGCTCCTTTTGCTGGTTTTCCCACCCATGGAGCTGCTGGAGCATCCACAGCTTTCCCCAGATGCAGGGAATGAAGCTGGGCTTCCCCAGCCGCCACGGTGATACCTCAGCCAAGCCCAAAGTGCCCAGCACAGTGCAGTTGGAGCTTTCCAGCAGCTTCTTTGTTTCCAGAGCCATTGATAAGCTTCCACTTAAGTAAAATAATCACTAATAAGTCTGGCTTTCTTCAGGCAGGCTCAGAGGACTCTGCTCCCTGTGCCCAAAGCCATGGCCATGGCCTGGTGGTGATGGACAAAGATGTTGGAATGAAGGAAAGGACCAGCAAGAGACAGTCCTTGAACTGCCCAAAGCAGCCTGGTGATGCTGTTCATTCCCATCCCATCACATCCCATCCTTGGGAAGAGCCAGGATACAGAGGGGCACAGCATCCACGCTGCAAACATCTCACTAATTCCACTACCAGGGCAACATTCCTTGGTTTTCCGACCTCATCCAGGCCCACTTCCCCAGCTCCAATAGGTTTAACCCTTCCTTACCTCTCCAACCCCACACACGGCTAGGACAAATAGTGCCTCAGCCCCCAATAATCCTTTTTTAACATTTAACAAAATCTTCCCCTTCTTCTTAAGGCTTAAGGAGAACAAAAAAAAAAAAAAAGTGCTTTCCCTATTTAGAAACATTCTTGTGATGTTTATTGGAACGGGCTGAAAGAGCTGAGGTTTGAAAATTAGGATCTGGCAAGGAAACAGTGTCCTCAGGGGCCAGAGAACAAACCTCTCTGGGAGGAAAGTGATGGGACCAGCCTTTAAAGGCTGGAAAATTGCAAACCAATGTGCTCAGCAGTATTTTCCTTTATGCAGTTCTTTTATTCTTAAGATGAAAATTGCTCAGGACAAAGGCATGGGCCTGATACCTGGGACAGTGTGCTCCTTACTCTCCTTTTCCTGTGAAAATATGTGGTGCTTTGAAGAACAGGAATGTTCAGCAAGGAGCAAATGCCAACGTGACCATTTTTAATGCAAATTCGCTGCGATCTCTCCCCGCTCCTCTAATGCTGCATAGGAAATGTGTGACAGTGCCTTGGCAGGGCTGTCACTCGGGAGGAACAGGGGCCTGTGGTGCTTTTACAGGATGAGAATCTGCCTTGTTGGGTTTCCAGCCTCTGATCCCACCTTGACACGACAGCAAGAGCCTCTGCCACCCCTCCCTGGCACCTGCTGCTCTTCAGTCACTCAGAGGTTCTAATGAGTGGGCAAAGCTGATGCTGGTGGCACCACTGCGAGAATGCTCCTGTGGGCAAAGATACCCAGTGCCCCTCGCGTGGGTAGGGTGGGCAGGGGTGTCCCCAATGTCCCTTGCTCAGGTAGGGGTGGGCAGGGGTGTCCCCAATGTCCCTTAATCAGTTAGGGGTGGGCAGGGGTGTCCCCAATGTCCCTTGCTTGGGTAGGAGTGGGCAGGGATGTCCCCAGTGTCCCTTGCTCAGGTAGGGGTGGGCAGGGCTGTCCCCAGTACCCCTCGTTTGGGTCGGGGCAGGCACCGAGGCACATCCTGCATCCCAAAGCCAGCCTGCCCCGCCTGCACAGGGTTAAACCCNAGTGGGCAGGGCTGTCCCCAGCGCCCCTCGTTTGGGTCGGAGCAGGCACCGAGGCATATTCTGCATCCCAAACCCAGCCTCCCCCGCCTGCACAGGGTTAAACCCCGCTCTGCTCTTCCCGGGGGTGGGAATTGTGCTTTAGCCGCTGCTCTGCCCCCGGCTCCGAGGGGAGCAGGCTGTGCCTTTCCCAGCCGCTCTTCCCACACCCTCCGGCCGCCGGGAGCCGGCGGAGCCCCGAGCGCGGCTCCCCCGGAGCATCGCGACCCCCGGGCGGGGCCGGGGCCGCTCCCCGCCCACGGAGGGGGGGCACGGGCAGGCCGGAGGTTCCCACAGCCCACGCCGGGAGCAGGAGGAAGCGCAGCCCCCAAGGGCCGGCTCTGGGAGCCACAAGGCACGACAGCCCCCTGCTGCCGCTCCCCTCTGTTCCCGGCTGAGGATGCTGTGCCACCAACCGCACCCTGAGCCTACCCGCGCCTCTCTCGGGGGCTGCGGGGTTCAGTGAACACAGAACACGCGTGTGAGAGTGTCCACGTTCCTGTTCAACACCTTCCAGCCCCCCATGCTCGCCCAAACAGCCCCGCGCCGGTGGAACTCTGCCCACCCCCTTTGTGACAGCGGCACAGCCCGAGCACACAGAGGCGAGCAGTGCCTCTGCTGGTTGCTCCTCTGGCACACAAAGCATGGAATCTGGGGTCAGAGAATCCTGGAATGGAATGGAAGGGGCATTATAACCCATCTCATTCCACCCCTGCCCTGGGCAGGGACACCTTCCACTCTCCCAGGCTGCTCCAAGCCCTGTCCAACTCAGCCTTGGACACTGCCAGGGATCCAGGGGCAGCCACAGCTTCTCTGGGCACCCTGTGCCAGTGGCACACCCTGAGCAACGTTGCTCTGCCCATAAACACACCTGAATTCCAGCCCTGGCCTGCACATCACCCCTTCCACCACACAAATATGACCATGGTAACACCACACCTACAGAGGCTGGAGGAGCCCAGGAGATCCTGTGCCAGCCTTTGGGGGTCCAGGCTGCTTTCTGCAAGTCCTTCTCCAGGCTTGCACCCTCCTGCTACCTGGGGCTGACTCCTGTGCCCCAGAAATGTCCATGCTGGCTGCAGCTGCAGAAGGAATACCGGGTGTAAGTGTTCAGCCAGTGATCATTCGCCATTCCCAAAGCTTTGGTAGTATTAACTAATTCTCGTTCATTAATTAGCCCCATCTGGGCAGCACACAACCGAGTGCTACAGCAGGCATGGAGGAAAGGTCATTTCCACCAGGTGCCCATACACCTCATCTTTGTTGTGGAAACAACATTCCCAAAGTAAGGAAGTGGAGGGTGGAGTGAAGAGAGCCTGGGAACAGCATCCACTGCTCCCCTCCAACCTCCAAGACGAGGTGACCCCACCTCAGACCAGGGACACCCAAACTGATTTTCCCACCTGAGCTACACAAGAAGATGGGAGGAGAACCCCAGCGACCACTCCCCATCCCCAGGATGTCCAGGGATGATGAGAAGGCCACGGAAAGGGGCTGGAAGATCACAGCAGGCGGGGAGCAGCCGAGCTGTAATCCAGCACTCTTGGCTATTTAATGCTGCTTATTGCAGCTCTCAATTCTTCCTCTCCCTGCAAGACAAATGTGATCAGTGCTCCGTGTGCTTCCCCAGCCTTCCCAGCACCATTCAATCCAGCAGGGAGTTTTGCTGGGGGGCAGGATAAGATTGTGCAGATATAATAACTCCATTCATCACCGCCGAGCAGGGCCGGGCAAACAGCGCTTTGTAAATGACTCGGGAAGTTTGGCAGCTCAGATCCCACCAATCTCCCTGACAGGCAATACCACAGTGCCCTGGAGCTTCAGAGCAGGGCAGCCAGGGGAGCCAGAGCCACTGTCACTGTGCCAGCATGGAGCTGCTGCCCCATGGAGCACCAGCCTGGACTCCCCATGGGAGAGGATGGAGGGGAAGGCGCTCACTGCCTCAGGAATCCCAGAAAACCCTCAGAGCAGAGGGAGAACAAGGCTGGGGGGGCTCATTCCCCAGCCATGAGTGATGGTCTGAGGCCAGAGCACCCACAGCTCCTGGGGGACTCATCCTCAGCCCCCACAAACTCTGGGAGTTTTGCACTTAGGATCACAGAATCACAGTTTTGGTTGGGTTTGGGTTGGAAGGGAACTAAAAGCCCATCTCATCCCACCACTGCCATGGGCAGGGACACCTTCCACTGTCCCAGGTTCCTCCAAGCCCCGTCCAACCTGGCCTTGGACACTCCCAGGGATCCAGGGGCAGCCACAGCTTCTCTGGGCACCCTGTGCCAGGGCCTCCCCACCCTCACAGGGAGGAATTTCTTCCCAAAACCCCATCTAACCCTGCCCTCTGGCACTGGGAAGCCATTCCACCCTGTCCTGTCACTCCAGGCCCTTGATAGTCCCTCTCCATCTCTCTTGTAGGCTCCCTTCAGATACTTGGACCCTGGGGATGGGTTGCCTATGGAAAACCTGGCTATCCAAGGCTTTTGTTGCCTTCCCAGCTCACTCACACACACAAACACAGCACACATGCACTCACAGCCTGGCACTGGTCGGTGCATCCCTCCTGTTCCCTCCTGCCTTAGAGAAATCTCTTCCATTGGCCAAAATACTAAAGAAATTATGGATGTTTTTAAGAGAAAAGGTCCAGACAGGTGCTCCAGCTGCTTCCCACATTCCTCCTTGTTGCCTCAACACCTGGGAAGTGCAATCCTGCTGCTGACACGTGGCTTGGATTCAGGAGCTTTATTGACCCAATTCCCTGTGCTGATTCCCTCTGCTGATTTCCATGGCCATCCTACAACCTCTGGTGCATCCCACACTGGAAATTCCAGGTCTGAGGAGGCATCACTGAGGGACAAGGCTCAATGCCCTCCAGGGCACACTGGCTGCTAAACATTCATGGAAAGATAGTCCATTCCCAACTCCATTTTTTGGTCTACATCCACTTGTAAGTTTTTGGGTTGCTTTTTCCAATTTTTAATTACCAAGTTGGTACAGAAGGAACCTTGAACCCCACTAGTTTTGCTCCTATCTGGGCTTTTCATTATCAGCCTGGCATCTGTGAAAGCAAATCTAAGGGGCTGACTTTGTCTTTCCTGACACAAAACAGCCTTCCCAGAGCTTAATAGAAATTTCAGTAAGGCTCTTGCTGCCAAGGATGCAAAATAAATTGATTTTGTGTGTTCAAATTCACGCATTATTTTTTGCAAAATATTCTTCGAGGGTGAAATTTCCTGGGTTTGTTTTCAGCAGAGTTTGCAGGAATGTGTTAAGATGTTTCTCTGTAGAACAGTCATTACCAATGTTCATTTTCAGGATTAAAATAAAAACAACAAACAAACGGTTATTTTCATTTCACGAAGAATTAGGAAACTGTTGGAGCTTCCTACACAAACCCCACAATGTGAAAATTTCTCCACAAATTCCTTGCACACCTAGGCTGGTTAAAAGGCAAAATAAATAAATAAGTCTATGACACAAATAATTATCAAAATGCCTTCGAGCAGCCCATATTTCAGCAGAGTAATGAAGTCAGGTACTCACTGTGCTCCGTCAAACCAAACAACTCACTTTTAGTATTCCTCCAGTGCTTTCTTCCAAGTAAGCACTATATTTACCCATATAATGCTATAGAGGCATTATATTTACTTATATAATGCTACAGAGGCACTATATTTACTTATATATTTCCCTGTTTTTCATATCTGAAGGAAATGGCATTACAGATACATTGTATTAGGGGATAGAGGAGCATTACTTGGAATATTAAAGGTTCTTCTCATGCTGGGTTCTTCACATCCTGGAGACCTGAGGGTCTCCTGGCCGTGGGCCTGGTGTGGGCCTTTGGTCAGGATAGTCCAAGTGTTTGGATCAGCTTCCCCACCTGAACGTGGTGGAAGAGTCAGAGGGAGTAGGGAGGAGAGGTTTTCAGGCACAGGAAATGGATTTGGCAAGTTCTTACAAACTCTGAAAGGTCACAGAACCCCAGGATGGGTCAGGTTAAAGGGGCCCCCAGGGGCTCATCTGGTGCCCCCTCCCTGCTCCAGCAGGGCCATCCCAGAGCACAGGGCACAGCAGTGTGCCCACACAGCTCTGCAACAGCCCCAGGGAGGAGCCTGCACAGCCCCTCTGGACAATCTGGGCAGGGCTGGGGCACTGCCCAGGGCAGAAGTTCTGCCTCCTGTGCAGGGGGAGCTCCCTGGGCATCAGTTCCTGCCCGTTCCTCTGGGGCCATTGCTGGGCCCCCCGGAGCAGAGCCCGGGCCCTGCTCTGAGCCCTCCCTGCACACAGGGACAGCCAGGGCTGAGGGCCCCTCTCAGCTGGGGCTCCTCTGGAGCTGAGCAGCCCCAGCTCCCTCAGCCTTTCCTGGGCAGGGAGAGGCTCCAGGCCCTGAATCATCTGCGCAGCCTCCGCTGGCCCCGCTGCAGGAGCTCCAGGTCCCTGCTGTGCTGAGGGGCCAGAGCTGGACACAGCACCCAGAGGGATGGACACAGCACCCAGAGGGATGGACACAGCACCCAGAGGGATGGACACAGCACCCAGAGGGATGGACACAGCACCCAGAGGGATGGACACGGCACCCAGAGGGATGGACACAGCCCCCAGAGGGATGGACACGGCACCCAGAGGGATGGACACAGCACCCAGAGGTGCTCCCAGGCCTGGCCAGAGGGGCAGGGTCACTCCCTGACCTGCTGGGAATGCTCTTCCTGAGGCACCCCAGGATCCCACCAGCCTCCTTGGCCACAATTTATTATTTCTGCCATTTTCCTCCCCTGTACCATAATGTGAGGGAATCACTCATCCTATGAGAAGTGCCAGGCTCCTTCTGAATGAGCTCTTCCCTGCCAGAAAGTGCTGGATATCCTCCTCAGTCTCTGACGGATTGGGAGTGCAAATGGCCTGGACAAAGGTTCAGGGAAGAAAGCTCAGGAGCTGGAGGTAGAGGGTGACCAGCTGGAGTGGAGCACATAAGGACACAGCCCCTGGACTGGGCAGACTGGGAAGAAGACCTTCAGAGCAGACAGGACCGAGGAGCTGAGCTCTGGGAAATCCTCATACAACCTGGGCAGAGACACCATATAACAGCACATCCAAAAGTGATGGACAACAACATAAAAATATAAAATGGACATAAACCCCCACATCCTGTGAGCACCCACGGAAAACAGCGATGCACAGCAGGATACAGGGTCATTAGTGCAAAATTCAAGGACTTTTGGCAGGGAAACTTCATTTTTAAGACAACTTTAAATTGTTATTGCTGCATGGAGTGTGCTGTATGCATTTATTTTTTGAAAAATAAGCATTTTCCCAGGGGCTGTGGTCTGTTCCTGCTGGGAACATCATTCTCATCCATGTCCTGGAGTCCTGGAGCAACCTGTGACCACCATGGGAACAAAAGGAAGGGCCTGAGGGTGTTGTGATACCCAGGACCAGCCTGGGGTTGACTCCATTCAGACTTGGCAATTATTTTTCCTCTCTTCTCTTCCAGTGCAGCTTCACTGAAGGCATGGATGGGGGAACAGAGCAGGTAAATACCTCCTGTGGAGAGCTGAGCCTCCAGTGAGCTCCTCAGCAGCAAGGAACAAGCCCTTGTTCTAAAAAATCCAGAAGGGAAAACAGCCATCAACTGGAAAACAGCCTCTGATGGAAAGGATACAAATCTGAGAGGCTGCACTGACATTTTCTGCCAATGACCTAATGAAGCACAAGAAGCATTTCTGACTGTGGCTGTCGGAAAGACATTTACATAATGTTTGTCTGCAGCTCGGGGTGTTACGCCGGGATGGCTCTGGAGGAAGGACAGGCTGTCCTCCTGAAAGTGTCACTGAAAAATGTGCTTCCCTCAGAGGCCAAGGGACAGCATTTGTATTCCTTGTTCCGAGGGAAATGAGCAGCCCGGGGGCTGCCTGCAGAGACATTTGTCAGGTCCTGTGCCTTGGGCAGCAGGGAGGGTGCAGAAAGCACCCAGCACCTTCCCAGGCACATTCCAGCCTGGAATGAGCTGGCAGCGCTGTGCCAGTGGAGAAGTGGGAGCAGTCAGGGGACACACGGTGACAAACAGGAGGTGCCAGCTCAGGAAGGGGACGGGACACATAACTCAGGTGCCTTGGATGATGAAATGTGTATTTCCAAACTGTCATGGTGTAGGGCAGGAAAGTTATTTTCCAGCTGGGTGTTGGGAGCAGGGAGGACAGGCAGGAGGTGTCAGGAAAAGACTGGAGGAGCTGGAAAGTTTCCACAGGTCACCAAGGATGGCCAACCTGATGCCAACGTTGGTTTTGTAGGAAACTATTTTTGATCCAGTTTTACTTAATAAAACTGGATGGAAGCAGCCAAAATTTCTCTGTTTGATTGAGGAGTGTAACAGAGACAGAGCTGATTATTTATTGCAACCTGAGGCTTAAAAACAAGCCAGAAAGTCATGTTTGAAATGCTGCTGTCACCGGCCTGGCTGCTCCAGCAAAGCGTGGGAAAAGCCATGGAAAATCCCAGCAGCCCCATCCTTGGGAAAGGGGCACGTCCATCCCTGAGCTCCATGGAACTGGAGCCGTGCCCAGTTCCCACTCCCATCTGCTGAACCTGCAGGGGGGCTCACATCGACAGAACTTGAGCTTCCCCACAGATTTGTAGCAACAGAAACCCAGGAGCTGAGAGCGGACACCAAAATGGACTTCTGGTTTTAATTTTTTAAAGAGTTCTATACTTAGAAGTCTCTTGTTGGGCCTCAAAGTGGACCTGTTACTCTCTGCTCTTTAGATGATTTATTAATTACAGGCAGAGTTACGGCAGAGCTGCAGTTCCCCCAGTCCTGGTGATTTGTGTGAGACTGGAAAAAACTTCACCCTCTGCAGAAATAAACCCCACGTGCACAGCCAAAAAAAAGGGAATGTCAGCCTTAAAAGACGCCACACACACAGCCACACACAAACACACACAAATATCTATTCATATCTATATATATCGCTTTTGGTGATGTGTTTCATGCTTCAGGACTGAAGCTATTTTTATGCTTTTCATAAATGACCATGGAAGAGCATTTCAAATGCATCTCAAAGAATAACATCCTTTTGTTCACAAGAACAGATTCAGCCAGAATGGACTTGGCTGAAAAATAAAATAAGACTTTGAAAGAAGGAGACAGAGCAAAGTTACCTGAATAGCTGCAGACTTAGAGCTTCTCATCTCCTTGTCACCACATGAGATATTTCTCTAGTTTGGAGAAAGCTCTGGATTCCCATCTTAGGAGGGATGCAAAGAGCAATATAAAGTCTGAATGAAAAGAGGCATTTGGTGCTGTTCTGGAAGTAGTTAAATGCTGTGAAGGCCTCTAGAGATGTGTTAATTATGAACAACCCATTTCTGGACACATGGATGCTCAGCCATGGAAGATATTTTAGTTACAGCAAGAGCAGACACATCAGAGCTCTAATCAATAGGTGGACTTTTATGGTCTTTCTTAAATTAAAGAAAGTGCCAGGATTGGAGGGAAAAGATTATATTGGTTTTCCCTGGCTAAATCAAACTGCAGAACTCAGCTTTATTTCTGCAGGAGAGAAGGTTCATAGAATCCCAGGATGGTTTGGGTTGGAAGGGACCTTAAAGCCCATCCAGTGCTACCCCTGCCATGGGCAGGGACACCTTCCACTGTCCCAGGCTGCTCCAAGCCCCATCCAACCTGGCCTTGGACACTTCCAGGGATCCAGGGGCAGCCACAGCTTCTCTGGGCACCCTGTGCCAGGGCCTCCCCACCCTCACAGGGAACAATTCCTGCCCAATATCCCATCTGACCCTGCCCTCTGGCACTGGGAAACAATTCCCCCTTGTCCTGGCACTTCAACACTTGTTAATAAGTCTCTTTCCATCTTTCCTGTCAGCTCCTTCAGGCTCTGCAAGGCCACAGTGAGGTCACCCCAAAGCTTCTCCTCTCCAGGCTGAACAATTCCAGCTGTCCCAGCCTTTCCTCCCAGCAGAGCTGCTCCATCCCTCTGCTCATCCTGGAGCCTCCTCTGGGCTCTCTCCAGCAGCTCGGTCCCCTGCAGTGGGATGAACACAGCAGCAGGGATTGTGTTCAGGACAAACATTTAGGATGCTCTTGGTGTGAACAAGAACATCAAACAGGCTGAAGATAGGAAAAGTTTGGGGTAGGGAATTTTTTTTTGGGTGGTTGTCCTGCATGATTAATTCCCAGTGTGGTCTGTACCCCCTGACACTCCTTCACTGCTCCCTCCTGCAGCCTCAGGGCCCCTCTGCACATCCCTGGACTCAGTCAGGACTTGCTGCTCAGGCTTCATCTGAAGAAACCGCTCCAGATAATGCATCTTTATTTGTTTTGGAGGAATTAGATTTAAATTCCCACAGAAATTCAATGAAACTCCTCTCTAATAGACAGCACAAAGCCCACGAGCCCACGCTCCGCGTGCCTTCGGAACAGAACATTCATCTTTTCAGAACTCAGGAATTACAAACTGAGAGGAAGTTTTTGTGAGAGGGATGCCTGGATTAGAGCCAGGCCTTGAACCAACGAGGACACAGCCTGACCTGTGGTTCCTAAGTAAGGACTTAGAAAATGCAGGATTTAGAAAATCCTCACCAAGAAAGCTGCGGAACCCAAAAAGTTTAAATGTGAGATCCGGATTTAGGATGTGAAATTCCTTTTCAAGAACATCAGCAGGAGGAGGACCAAATAAAAGCTGTCACTGTTATTTTTCTTGTTGTCATTATATGGTTACAAGTGAAAGCAGAATGGGGCTTTTGCATCAGAGGATATAATACAGTCTGTAGGTGTTGTGGAAGAAAGGGGAAAGAATCAGCACGAGGGGAGGTGGGAAAGATGAGGGGAAAGTTGCATAAAACTGCAAAGATGAAGCCATTTTGGGCAAGATGGTTCTCAGGAAACTGAAAAGCCAGGAAGGTGGGAAGGTTTGAGCTGCTGTGCTTGGGGACATCCATGTGGTGACATGGAGAGAGCCTTCCCATGGGGCTGTCCCAGGGTGGGAATCTTCACAGAGCCACAGGCACCGTGTCCAGCATGGGCTGAATTTCTGAATTCCTGCAGAGGATGATGAAGAGGATGGATTTCTGACTTCCTGCAAGGGATGATGAAGAGGATGGATTTCTGACTTCCTGCAAGGGATGAAGAAGAGGATGGATTTCTGACTTCCTGCAAGGGATGAAGAAGAGTATGGATTTCTGACTTCCTGCAAGGGATGATGAAGAGGATGGATTTCTGACTTCCTGCAAGGGATGATGAAGAGGATGGATTTCTGACTTCCTGCACGGGATGATGAAGAGGATGAGATCCCCTTCAGACGCCTCCAGGAGCTCCAACATAGCCCCAAAGCCAAGGGGAAAGGGGGGGATTCTCTTCCCTCCAGAGGAAAATTTCTTGCTGATTCGATCCCCGCTGCCATCTGCGAGGTGGGACAAATCCTGCTGCCCCTGCAGTGCTCCCCAGCAAGAATGTCAGCTCTGGGGACACCAGGCAAAGGGACAAGTGTCCCTCTCAGGCAGGGCAGGGTCGGGGGTGCTCACCCAGGCCCAGCATTAGGGCAGCAGCAGAGACAAAAACCAGAGTAAAACCACAAAAGTGCAGAGCGTGGCTGAGCCGTGGGGCAGAAGGGAAAAGCACCACACAAGAAATTGATTCCATTAAAAAGTAATCTCGAATTTAATAAAAGTTATGATTTGATTATAGCTGTAGAACCGGAGGGCAGGGGAGGGAGTGTGGAGAGAGCTGGCGGGAGGCACTGGGGAGGGGAGAGCATCTCTCAGGGCTGGCTGAGCCTCTAGAAGGGCTCTCCCAGCCTGCCTGGGCACGCTGGCTACTGCCTGGTGCTGCCTGGCTACTGCCTGGCTACCTCCCAGCCTGGCCTGAGCACCTCCCCATCCCCTTCCACTCCTCTGTCCCCACTGGGGGATTCAGGCTCAGGAGGGCACAGCAGCAGGGGAGGATGGAGGGCACCACGGGGGAGCTCATCCTAATAAAGGCAGCACTTATGAAATCAATGCCTCAACATGCCTGGATGGATGCAGGGAAGCCCTTCATCATCCCAGGAAACGCTGCTGCTTTTCTGAGGGCTGCTGGCACAGGCAAAGCCTCTGCTCTGCTCCAACCTGGCTTCTCCAGCAGGGCACAGCAGCCCCACCTCCCCCTAAGGATGAGTCCCACATTCTCCTAAGGATGAGTCCCACCTCCCCCTAAGGATGAGTCCCACCTCCCCCTAAGGATGAGTCCCACCTCTCCCTAAGGATGAGTCCCACCTCTCCCTAAGGATGAGTCCCACATTCCCCTAAGGCTGAGTCCCACCTCCCCCTAAGGATGAGTCCCCCCTCCCCCCAAGG
>VZRZ01006131.1:451642-476322 GCA_013398175.1 Climacteris rufus
GCATTAGTCCCCCCCCCCCCTAAGGATGAGTCCAACCTCCCCCTAAGGATGAGTCTCACCTTCCCCTAAGGATGAGTCCCACCTCCCCCTAAGGATGAGTCCCACCTCCCACCTCCCCTCTGAGTGTTGGGACTGCACCAGGCTCAGTGGTTTGGGGTAAAACATATCCCAGCCCAGGACCAGCAGATGCTGGGCTGAACCCTGGGGCTGTTGGAGCCCAAACACCAGGGAGGAGCTGACAAGGCTGATGCCTTCAGTGGGCTGAGCTGTGACACCTCTGCAGCCTTGAACACTGTCCTGCCCTTAAGGACTGCGTGGTCCAGGAGCATCCCCTTGCTCCAGCTCCAGTGGGGAGACTCTCCTGATCACAACGTGGCTGGAGCCTCCCTCGGGGATACATTTGGGAGGGATGTGTGAGAGTGGCACCAGCAAAAGGCTGATGAGGGCTGTGGGGAGGGGTGGCTTCCAGACTCCTGTTGATCCAGACCCCACATTCTCATTGGGAATGCAAATGGTTCTCCTAATTTTTGCTGGGGGAGGGATGGGCATGGCCTGGGAGGGACAAGGGGACCAGGGTGTGGAGATGCTGTTTTACCTCTTCATGACAACATTAGTGCTGAGGCCAAATGGTGGTGAAGGAAGACTCGCTGGTTCCCAGGGAGATTTTTCTTGCAAAACCCCACAATTCTACTGTGCAAAATGGATAAATAAATACAGATTATTTGGCTTGTTGGAATAATGCAAACTCCCTGCCCTGTAAACAAGAAATAACTGTGTCTGTGATTCTCCAGCTACACTGGAAGCACTGGTTATCCCCTTTCCAGTTCCTCTGATCATATGGATAGGTTTGGCAGCTGGATGGCTGCCAGTGCCTTGACAGTAAATGCACATGAAGGATCTCTGTGCTTATATAACGTTGTTCCAGGTAAAGATATTCCTTTAAATGCAGGTGACAGGCAGTGGCTGTGAGTGCAGACACCTATCGAAAGGAGGGAAGAGAAATTAATTAATATAGCCCCAATTATTCGGGCTTTGCCTTTTAAGCTGAGCTATTCTGGTGTTTGAAAGTCTGTGGTTAGGGAAGGAAAGAACAAAAGAAGAAAACAGCAAAGTGTTAGGACTCAAAGAAATCTGATAATAGGAATTAAAAGGGATCTAATGCTGGTGTAAAGCCCACTGCTAAGTGGGAATGATAAAACTGATGGCAGTGTTGCTGAAAAGTTAAATATGTTCCAAAAATATTTCTGCTTAGTAATTAAAAAAAAAAGCCAAAAGGACGGTATATTGCAAGTTTACAGAGCTAAGGAGTTATTTTTCATTCTAAACTGTAACTGTGGTAGTTATTAAATTGTATTATTGAGGCAAATGCATTTAAATTAGAGATGCTGTGCACTGGGTTTCTGAGGGCTTTGGAGAAACTCCTGGGGAACTTGGGGCTTAATGACACATCCTGTGATATTGTGGAATACTGGGACAGCTTCAGTGAGAGGGGAACACTGGGCCAAAACAAAGATCAGAATGGAATTACTGAAGTGATTTTGCTCAACGCTGTTCCTACGTAAAATAGCAGGACAGATGGTAAAAAGATATAGCTGATAATTAATTGGGAACGTTACTATAACTGTTTATTATGGCCACTGAGCAGGATTTTCTGAAGGTTTCTGGTGAATTATTGTGGATCAGTAAGGATAAGCCTGGGATTGACTTTCCTGGTTGCCTCCCTGGATCATACACAGTGTTGGTGGCTGATGGAACTGGAGAATGGAACTGGACAACAGCAATTCTGGAATAGGAATTAAATCCAGGGGTTCAGAGGAACATCCTGGAGCTTCACAAGCCACAGATAATCCTCCAAGGTACTTTAATGCACTTAGCTCCAAGTCTGAAATAGCAAATACTACAAAAAACAAGGAGAGAGAGACTGTGAATGCGCCAGTGATTGCCCAATAAAACCAGCCAGGAGGCCTTTGATAGTGCAATTCCATCTTCTAGGAGAAGGTGGAAAATAGAAAGGCATCCCTATAATCCTTGATTTAAGGAAAACCTTCTTGATCCCAAACCTGGTCATCACATCATGCTGCATCTTCTCAAGCCAAATCCACCTTTACCTGCAGCTGCTTGCTGGTTTTACAGAAAGAAAAATCCAAACCCACACCCCAAGTTACATATCCAGTGGCAGAAATAGGAGTTCTTCCTGATCCCTGAGCCCACGGGATTATTTATAGCCTATTATGGAATAATAAATACATCTCCTTGCATCCTCTTTGGTTGGACCAAGATGTTCATGCAGCCCCTCTTATTCAGTTCACAGGTTCAGAGGAACATCCAAGAGCTTCACAAGCCACAGATGATCCTGCAAGGTACTTTTAAGCACTTATATCCAAGACTAAAATACCAAATGCTGCAAAACCAATGACTCTGAGGAGGAAAGCAGGAGAGCCTGTGCATGTGTCACTGCTGTGGGCTCTTGCAGCAAGAGGGTATCAGCCCAATAAAAACATCCAGGTGACAATTTCTCACCATTTCCTGTCTGGAGGAGGAGAAGGGCTGGTGTGGGATGCACTGAGGTGTCTGGGGTGAGGTGCCAGGGATTTGGGGCTGCCTGTCCTGGGGGAGTGCTGGGCAGCTCTGCCAACCCCAAGCTGCAGCCACAGCATCCTGGGATAACTCAGATGGTGTCAGGGCTGGTTTTACCAGGAAACCAGAGAGAGGAATTTGAAAAGCTTTGTGCTTTGTGCTGGGAGAGGAGCAGCTGGGCCTGCCTGTTCATCCTCCCATCTTCTTTCCCTCCCTGAGCTGCTGCTCTCAGAGAGCTCTGACTCAGCGCCTGTGAGGGGAAAGTGGAGCTCACTGAGCACTCCAGCACTTGAATCAGAGAATCACAGAATATCCTGAGCTGGAAGGGATCCACCAGGATCATTGACCCAGCTCCAGCCCTGCACAGACACCCAACAGCCCCACCCTGGGCATCCCTGGCAGCGCTGTCCAAATCCCCCTGGAGCTCTGGCAGCCTCGGGGCCGTGCCCATTCCCTGGGGAGCCTGGGCAGTGCCCAGCACCCTCTGGGGGAAGAAGAACCTTTCCCTGCTCTCCAGCCCAGCCCTCCCTGGCCCAGCCCCAGCCGTGCCCTGGGTTCTGTCACTGTCAGCACAGAGAAGAAATGAGTGTCCGTCCTTCCTCTTCCCCTCACGAGGAAGTTGTAACTGCAATGTCTCCCCTCAGTCTCCTCTGCTCCAGCTGAACAAACCAAGCGCCCTCAGCTGCTCCTCTCACGGCTTCCCCTCAAGGCTCTGTCCCTGCTCTGGACACCCCCCAACACCTTTAGATCTCTCTGAGGTTGTGGCACCCTAACCTGCCCCAGGAGTGGAGGTGAGGCCGCCCCAGTGCAGAGCAGAGCGGGACAATCCCTCCCTGGCCCGGATGGAGATGCTGGGCCTGCTCCCCCAGCACACAGCTGAATTCAGCTCAGGACTTGGTGTGCAAGGGAGGCCAGACACAAACTGGCCATGGGTGTGCTGGGGGTGGGAGGTGAGGGTCGCCCAAGCCCTCCACACTCCGAGCCATCTCTGTTCCAGGCTCCAGGAGCCGTCAGGAATGCTGTCAGAGCAGCACAGCTCCTTCCAAACTTGTGCGAGTGGGGGGTTTTGGCACCATGTCAGCTGTTCTTGAGACAGCACCCCATTCTCCCTCCTTTCCTCGAGGTTTGCTATTTTAAATTTGTTGTTTTACACAGATATGTGAGGCACAAGTGTTCTCAGCTTTGTGCAATGGCCTCTCATGAGGCTTTTAAGGAAATCCTCGCCTGGATGGATTTGCACTTCTCCTTCTGCTTGGAGCTGAGTCACTGGAACTGTGAACTGTGGTCACCAAAAACATTTGTGGCTGTGGTTCTGTTCTTATCTGTGAAGTTGATGCCTGGTTTAGACTTGGGGATGGCACTATTTTCATTCAGTGGCAGCCCACAATAATTAGGAATTCTGTGATTCCTTGAGCCCTGGCAGCCTCAGACATGAGCAGGACAGCAAGGTCTCGGTTCATGGATGTGGCCGGTCCAGAAACTGAGCTCCATGTTCCTACTGGCCAGAACTAGGTTTGGTTTTGCCTCAGCAAGGCCCAAGATTTTCCTCAGAAAATCAAAGGAATTTCCTAGAGAAGGAACAGCCCCTGCAGGATCGCTCTGCCTTGAAGGGTCCAGAGAGCCACAGGGAACTGGAGTGGCTCTGCTGTGAGGAAAGGCTGAGAGAGCTGGGATTGTTCAGCCTGGAGAGGAGAAGCTTTGGGGTGACATCGTGGCCTTGCAGTGCCTGAAGGGAGCCCACAGAAAAGATGGAGAGAGACTGTTTCCTAGGGATGGAGGGACAGGACAAGGGGGAATGGCTTCAACCCGACAGAGGGTTGGATGGGATATTGGGAAAATTTGCTGTGAGGGTGGGGAGGCCCTGGCACAGGGTGCCCAGAGAAGCTGTGGCTGCCCTTGGATCCCTGGAAGTGCCCAAGGCCAGGCTGAATGGGATTTGGAGCAACCTGGGATAGTGGAAGGTGTCCCTGCCCGTGGCAGGGGTGGAACAAGATGAGCTTTAAGGTCTCTTCCAATCCAAACCATTCTGTGATTCCATGGTGTTTTTGGACCTCCTAACAGTTTATGTACAGGTTACTGGAGTGGTTCCTCCGCATGCTCCAGTCCTTTTATCCCATGTGAGTGTTCCACAGAAGCTTTTTGGGCTCCTCCTCTCCTCACCTCTCCCACGGAATAAATATTACGGATTGCTGAACTGGGACCTCTCAGGACAAGTGGAGGGGTTGAAATTTAGATGTGCAGGAGCTGCAAGTCAAAAATGCCTTTAGCAAGTGACAATTAAACCTCTGCATGTCCCCAAAATGCAGAGAGGAGGAGGAGCTGCACGTCAGGAGGTGTTGAGATGGTGAAGGCCCAGGGTACCAGGACATCCCTTCTCTTCTCTCAGCTGTGAGCAGCAGTCCCACACTTTGCTAATACTGAGCTGCTGCCAGAGGCTGTGGGATAGGTAGGAAGCATTTTCCTGGCCTTCTATCCTTATCCCATCAGCTTTTGTACACACCAGGAGCTGTCCTGGCCCTCAGCACACAGAGTTTGTGACAACAACCCCATGTGCCTGTGCAATGTTCTGTGCAGGAGGAGGCTTTTGATTCACAAAGGCTCTGGTTGACAGGGGTGGGTTGAGTTTTTCTTCCTCTTTTCCAGTATCTTCCGAGTCCTGGGGAAATGTGATGTTTTATCAGGCCCTGATTTTGCTGCTGAAGCAAAATCCTGGCTGCCACTCATTTCTGTGCCAGCCTGTCACAACACTGCTTTGGACCTGACTTTTTTTATTCATTATTGATCATGGGAAATTGTTTCCAGAAGAGGGATGTAATTTATTTATCACCGAGGCTTCCAGTGGAATGTGATTTGTGCTGGAGCCCTTTTCCCTGAGTTGTGCTTTGGCAAATATGATAAGACTCAGGAAGTAGGACAGCTTTGATGCTGAGGAGTCACTCTTAACATCCCAAACACTGCTGTGAAAGTGCTGCACCCTCCCTCTGTGCCTCATTCCTGCTGTGCCAGAGGCTCCCCAGCTCCTCCTTTGGAAATCTCAGCTCTCCCTCTGCCTTTAGTGGCAATAGGGAGGGCCTGGAGCATCCCAGACCCACTGATATCATATCCCATCAATATTAGTACCCTTGATAAACTCATGGGATGTGTTTTAGGTGGAATAAACTTTTTTTATGGTAGGAAGTGAGCAAATGAAATTATATTTGTAGTAAAGGTTATATGCTAGCCAATAAATAGATATTTTTAAGGGCAGAGTGTGGTGTTATTCTGTCTGTCAGAGCTATCCCTGACTTTAGGATTCAATATTTTTATATATCCATGCGTTTATCCTCACTATGAAGTGAGGGACAGCAAGCTGAGGGGAAATATAGGATCTGAGTACCCCCAGTTGATTAATATTCTGTGGAATCCACTGTTTTGAGAGTATCCACAGGAGCCTATTCCAGCTGCAGACATATTAGAACCTCCACAAATGATGTGGAGAAGGGGGAGAGATCCTAAAACTGGTGTAATAATCTGTAATAATCTTAGTCTGGCACTGATCCTATACATTTTTACCCAGGGGAATGCCATCCTATCATTGCCTCTACTCCCCCTCTCTTATGATTTACATTTTTTCCCCCCCTAAAAGTCTGGAGTGTCCTCCTGCACTTCTGCTGCTGCTGTCCCCAGGATTTTAGTGGGAACATTTGAAAAATAAATACTAGCCAAGGAGCACATTCCTTTTTATTACAGTTGTTCTCTCTGCATATGCAATGGTGAATTAACTCCATTGCCACAACTCTCTTGATTTTTATGTAGCAGCGAAGAGGAGCTGAGGCCATAAAGCTTGTTTGGTGCTGTCCACATTTCTGTTCTTAAATATCTAAAGACACCCCAGTGGAGCCCATCCTGCTCCTCTCTTTTAGTGCAGCTCTCTTTTAGTGCATTTCCATTCTGTTTAATTTTCTTTCAAAGCTGAGAAATCTCCCCAAATCTGTTTCTTTGCCTCTTTCTGAGCCTGCCTGTTATTGTTGAGGAGTTATAGCATGACACAGCCTCAATATAGGCAATTTTCTCCTGCAAACATGTTATCATTACTGCTCCAATCCATTTCTTGCTTCAGAACCTCTGGGGCAGTGCCTGCTCTGCTCCACTGAGCACCACAGATAGACCCTTGCTGGTCCTAAAGCTCTCAAATTGGTGCCCTGCTCCACTGTCTGGGGCATTTTGGCAAAACCTGTGTCTGCTAAAGAAACATTTTTCCCTTCCTGGAGCTTTTGTGACCTGATCCTGCTATATCCCTGGGTTTATGGTCGTGGGATGCTCGTGGATGTGCAGACTTGAGCTCAGCGCCTCGTTTATTGAGTTACTTTTATGGTAGCAGCTTCTATCCTTCTGTCTTAATCTCATTTTATGTCTCTTTTTCCTCTCCCAGTCTTCATAGCAGTAACTATCCCTGATATTTAAATGCCCACACACATGATCAGTAGATCTGAAGAGTAATATTTTTCTTTAATAAATGCTGGGCCTGGCTGGCTTTCCAAGGAAATCCGGCTGATGTGATGCTCACATCGCATGGACTCCTCTGCAGTGGCCACAATAGCAATAAATAGGTTTATTGCTCTTGTCAGAGACATATGTTTCAAGGCCAGCAGGGCCTTTATGATTATTTGGTCGGAGATTATGGATTGCTCAGAGCAGAATTCAGAGCACTGAGTCAAAATTAATAACGTGGAGGGGACTTTGCGTGATCCGAATGCCTCACTCGGGGAGACACGGCCCTGATGGAGGTGTCACTTGAGCCTGCCTTGGCTCCTCTCGTGGGAGCAGCCAGCTCCTTTCTCCAAGCCCACAGTGCTTTCCTAAAGCTCCCAGAGTGGAGGGGATGCTCAGCCACGTGCTCACAGTTTTCTTTGCACCATGGAAATGTCACACATAATTTGCAGTTTGTATTCCTGCAGCAGCAGGACCTTGGCAGGATGGGGGCTGCCAGCAAGCTGGCGAAAGTCTCCCAAGTATTCCTTGAATCTCTGCATCCTTATGGTCGTGCAGACTCGGGATTTTTCTGGAGGAACTGCTGTTGCTGGAGATGCCATCCTGAAATGACACATCTCCCCAAAAAGCACATTGCTCAGGGGGTCTTTAAAGCCACTCTGCTGCACTTAGGCCCCGCTGAGCTGTGCTGCTGATTATGATGCTCTGCAAAGAGTTGTTTCACAACTATGATTTTCCAATTACTTAAATCACCTGGAACTGAGAAATAAACCAGAGCTCCCTGTTATTTCTCTTTTTTTTTGCCTGTTTGTTTTGAGCTCAGTTTTTGGTTCTCTTTGGTTCCCTGCAGAGAGCACTGCCTGATTCCTGGGGGCTACCTGGCTGCAGGTATGCATCTCACCCACTCTCCCATAGCAGGTGGGCTCCAATTTAAATTCAGGACATTCCTGCAGGTATCCAGGTGTCTGGACTGCTGTTACAATGGTTCACAGGGCACAAGGACACATCAGGAAGCTGAATTTCAGTGCCTTAATCTCCAGCTCAAAGCCATCCTTTCTGTACAGGCTGTATTTCTCCTGTGGGAAGTGAGAGGGACATTCCAGCACCTGTCAGATCAGTTCTTTGGGAGGTCACAGCCAGAGGTCAAGAAAAGTGACCCAAAGGCAGAAAAGGTGACCCACAGGGCACCTCTGCCTGCTCCAGGCTGCTGGGACACAGATCTGGAGTTGTCCAGAGCTTTGAGGTGGATCTGCCCAGACCTCCCCCTCACTGAAAAGAAGACCCACCTAAATATTAAATAAAAAACGCATGAAAAGAGAGGGAAAGGAAACAGATTGGACAGAAGGGAATGTTTAAAAGGATTATTAACAGCTCTTCCCGTGCCCAGGATGTCTTTGCAGGCAGATCCTTGATTCCAGACTTGGTTCAGGCAAATGATGCATTGATTTTGGGGCTGCAGCAAACTCTGCAGAGCCACTTCTCATCCCAGACCTTCCCTTCCCTCTTCCTCCCAGGCCTGGCTCCGTGATCCCTGGGGCTCACTGTGGGATCTCTGACAGGTTTGCAGGTTCCCAGCTCCTGCAACCCAACCCTGATCCCTCCCAGCCTGTCCTCCCCAGCTCCTTCTGCCTGGAGCAGGGATTTTCCCTCTCTCCACAGTATCCCACTGGATCCAAACGTCTTCCAGGAAGGGGGAAGACAGCTGGGAATGTGTCTTTTCCACACGAGATTCTTCCCATAGGTCCTGGAGACAGCAGAGGGTGTGCAGCGGGTAAATTTCCATGACAACTACAAATTGTCCTTAGTGGATTGAGAGAGAAAACTAGATAAGGATTTAATACAGAGCAACTCGGATCTGCTTGGGAAAGGGAGCTTGGTTATCTGAATTTCATAATTACACCCCTTTTATAGGATGCACTCATAAAAGGCAGCTGGAATTTGGAATTACCTATCCAGAGCAGTTCACCAGATTGTTGCTTCCGTGAGAACAATGTGTTATAAACCACATACCAGTTAAGTTGTTTTAATTAACCAATTATCTATTCAAAGTTTCTTGTAGCTCTCTTTATCTCTGTTCTTTAGCTACAGTACAATATGGAAATGAGAGTAAATTAAAGCACTTTATTAGACAAAATAGAATTAACAAAGAAAATGCAGTGAGCAAAGCACGGGCCACTCGAACATGCTTGGAACATGTTAAATGGGAAGTTTAACTGTAGTTGTTTAAACATGGATACGAGGAATTAAACCAGTTAATCCACATCATCCTACAGCTCCACAGGCAGGGTGAGCTGTACCTGCAGTGCTGGAGGGACAGGTGACCCCTGGAAGGGTTCAGAACCCTCTCCAACACCCGTGGGTTTATTTCTGGCTGCAGGAGCCCATCCGTGCCTGCCCTGCCCCACATCCCCAGCCCTGGGAGTGGGAGCAGCACTGAGGGCTCAGGGCAGTGCTGCCAGCTGGTGTCCCAGTGCCCTCCCAGCTTTCTTCCCAGTGGGATCAGTCTGCAAGTCCTGCACAACACACCTCAGGGAAGGCTCCATCCCAGATCCACGGGACTGAAGAATCCCCCATCTCTTCGCTCCACACATCCTGAAATAACCCGGGGAGCGCAGGGCAAATCCCACCCTCTGCTCCAGGCAGTTCCTCATTCCCTGGATGAGCTATTTAGCAGCAAGCTCCCAAGCAGTGCCTAATAAAGCACCTCCATCCAGGATGGGCACACAGGAGTGAAGATCTGCCTCTCTCCAGGGCTTTTATCCTGGGGTGGGGTCCTTGAGGGATAACCCAGCAGGGCCAGGCCGTGGTGGCTCAGCACGGTCACAGCACCACCTCTGCATCCACAGGCTGTGGATTTTTGTGCCAGCAGGGTTTTGTCACTGAGAACAGGTGTGCTGAACAACCATTGACAGGGAAACCCAGGCAAACAGAGCATGTGGTCGCTCCCAGGCTGTTCCCCACCTCGGAATTGCTCCCACCCAGCAGCAGCTCCTCTCGCTGTGAATCCAGGACAGCGCTAAAACCCGCAGTCCCTCCCAAGGCTCTCGCTCAGGTGTGTGCTGTCGGAGGAGAAGCTGGACACAAACAGTGCCTTGTCACTTGGGTAAACAAGACACAACTATCAGGCTCCATTTGGGGCTTATCAACTGGAACCAGCATGAAAGTGAGTGCTCCACTCCAGCTGCACTGGCAGGCACTGGTTTCCCAAGATAAACCAAGAGTGCATTCAAGTATTTTCTCTCAAAGTGATATGAAAGTCACATTGTTGTTACTCCACACCTTACCAGGCGGCTCCCCAAATAGGATTTCAGAGGAAGTTAATGGGCTGCTGGTCGTGGATGTGATTTAAGGCATCACCAGATGGATTGATGGCTGCTCCCCCAGCTTTCCCCTGGGCAATTCCTCTTGTTCCTGCACTTGCTGATCAGAGGGATTAAAATGAGGAGATGCCCACCTTGGTCCTTCCAAGGAAGGGAATAAAACATGTGCTGTATTTTGGCTCCTCTGGGAATATAAAAGGAGGGGCATCCTACCAGTTCGGGTGAGAGCTCCAGCCATCTCTGACTTCTAATTAATTGTGCATCTGAAAGTTCTCCTGGAATATCTGTTAATTGAAGCCCTGACCAGTAATGATTGGTGGGAGGTTCAGCCTCCATGACCCTCTGAGGGGAGGCCACCCTAAGCTGTCCTCAGCCATCCTTCCCTGCCGTGGTCACACGTCAGAACTGGCCTGAATTCTCCATTTCAAAGCCATAACTAGGTCCCCTGAGGATTTTCTTCCTGTTTGCAGGGAGCCAGGAGCTGTGGCTGCCCTGCTGCCCCTTCCCCCTGCATGTCAGACCCAGATTGTTATTAGGGACGGAATAAGAACATTGCTGTGGAGCCAGGGATTTACTGTTGGTCTGATTACAGCCTTAACAGTCTAATCAAATGTAACAAACAGTTATTATCCCAGTTACAATAATACCAGGACTCTGAATTAATATGGAAAAGGCTCATCAATAACAGAGCCATAAAACCCCTGGGATCTGTCTCGGGCTGTGCTCACTCTTCTGCTGTTCCCAAGGCTGGTGGCTCTGCTCCTCCTAGAGCAGAAAACAGCTCTGGGTGTTCAAAGTGTCGATGGCAACTCCAGAACTTCAGCAGGATGAGCTCGGGGTGGCTGCAAGGACCCTTCCTGGGGGTTGGTGTCACCTGCAGACAAAAGTCCCCAGAGTGAAATGGTTGGGAAGGGTTGTTTGGGATGGAATTTGATTTGGCAAAGCCAGGTTGGACAGGGCTTGGAGCAACCTGGGATAGTGGAAGGTTCCCTGCCCATGGCAGGGGGTGACCTTTAAGGCCCCTTCCGACCCAAACCATCCTGGGATTGCTCTTTCCTGAATATCCAACTCTGCCTTGGATGTTGTTCCTTATGCTAATAATAATAATATAATATTTTATTTCTGTTTAACATTTTATTGCTTCTATTTAATAGGTTATATATTAAAATTAATACCAGCACTTTATTTTCCTGCACTTTTATGAGTTCTCAAACATTAGAGCCAGCTACATTTTAGAAGATATTTTTTCCTATCAAAATGCTATTTTGTCAAAAATGAAGCTTTAAACTGGAGTGGGGCTCCTGAAATGCTGCAAGGATTTAATCAAGGAAAGCCACAACGATGATTTTGCTTTCAAAATAACCTTTTCTCCAATAACTTTTTATTCATGGCCAACAATCACACAAAGATTTTTTTTTTAAAATACTGAAATTATATCCGGATGATTTGTTGCAGATGGTTTTAATCCAGTCCCCGTTCCAGCTTTTATATGTGACAGGTACTGATGTTTTAGAGGTGTGAGGACACGATGGGAACAGCCTTTTGTCTGAAGTTCTTCTGCCTTTGGGCCTTGAGTTCGTTGATGCTCCACAGGGACCCAGCTCGAGCAAAACGAGATAATTGTGAAATCTGAACGGGCTCCCTGATGCCTCTGCTCTTCCCCTCCTGCTCTAAATGGCTGCAAGAGGGATTAACTCTGCTCCAGAATTGTCACCGGATCCCTGATTTTAGTGCTGGAAAATTACAGAGCCTGGTGTTCCTCAGACTCGGGGTTGTTATCTGCTTGGGATTACAAAACTTCCCAAGGTGGTACCGACAGCCCTGTTTGCAGCTCTTTCAAAGCAGAGGGGTGAGAGCTGGTTTTAATAATATATTGCAAGTGTTCACACTACCCAAGCATCTGCAAACTGCCCTCCATTTTAGGGAAAAAAACGTGGCCTTTTTCCAGGGAGAAGTACATGTTTATAACTGCAGGCAATAATTAGAGGCTGGTGAGTCAAGGTACTGCAGAAGGAATAAGGAACAACCCAAACCTATGGGGAACCAGAGCTGAAAACTGCTCCAGTCCTTGTTCCAGGATAAATTTAACCTTCCTGAAACTGATCCAGGCAGAGCTTTTCCCACCTCTAGAGAGACACCATTGGGTTGTCTTGGGCCAGTGTCTGTTCTCCGTGGCTCCCCTGGCTGCTCCCACCTGGAGCAGGTGGATGAGGGATCCTGGTGGGCCCTTGGGATGACATTTCCTTGTTTTCTTGGCAGTTGAATGAGGGACCCCCACCCAATCCCTCTCACAACTCTTAGAAAGGGCTGGGCCATGTCCCCAGGGCCTTTGGGTTTGTCTCCATCCCACACAACAGGGATGTGGGAGACTCCTGGGATGGAACCCTGACACCTTGTTGGGTGGATCCCATCTCCCTGTTGTCTCCCCCACAGCAATTCCCAGGTCCCAAGCTGCCCTGAGGCTGCTCCTCTGTTCCAGGCACTCCCATCCTTCCCTCTCCTCCTCCAGAACGTGTTCCCAAGTTTGACACCAACTTTTAATAGCTGATCCAAAGGGGCTGGCAGGAGGCTTCGGAATGAGCAGCCAGGCTTGACCAGCACTATTAAATAGTGATTTTATCCATGTTCACACGGGTGCAGGAGGAGGGAATGGAGAGTATATAACATAAATCGGATTTTTTTTTTAAATTTATAGGAGTTTTAGATTAAAGGAGTTTGTGGAAGCTGGTAGGAGAAATGAGATGGGAGCTGGTGAGAGATAACAGCGGGGATTAGTGGGAGCTCAGCAGTAATGGAGAGCAGGTCTGGGGTGGGAATTGTCACCCTCTAAGTTGGGGGGACCTTGGCTCCAGGAGAGCACACCTGACCCTGGGATTGGGGAAAACCAGTCCAAGGATGATCTCTTTTCTCCATGAGCAGTGGTGGCCACCGTGTGTTTTGCATACCACAGAGTGATGGCAACAGTCACTGCTCCACACTGCAACTTGAAATTCCCTTTTTCTTCAGAGATGTGGAGCAATCCAGCCAAATCTTGCTTGGTAAATTTGTGAGGAAATCCAGGCGAGAACATTAATTCTGTATTTCTCCTCTTCATCAGATCACTGCCCTTTAAGTACCCTCATAAACTCCTTTGGCTCTTGCATTTCTTTGCAATATCTACAGAGAGAGGCACTTACTCCAAATGATTTCGTTTTCCTGAGCACTTCCCCATTGCACTGTGATCATTTGCACATTAAAAAAGGGTTTGTGCCCTGTTTCCCTTTGTATTTCACCTTCACACTTTGAAGGAATTTCTCTAGTACTGTCTTTGGTCCAGAAAATTCTTGTTTGGGGAAGAATTTTCGCTCATCCTGCAGACGTGCAGACCCTTGGCTGTACCCATTCCTCTTCGCTGCCCCTCTGGTTAGACCAGACAAGTCACTCTGGGTTGGCTCTTAATGGCCTCAAACTCATTTTGGGCTGATTAAACGCAGCTCTAAAGAGCTGCCTCCCTGCTGCACAGTTTTTCTCCAGGAAAACCCTTCCCAAACTGTTTTCCCTTTGACTGTAGCATCTGTGACAAGGAGAGCCATTTCCTTAGGAACACGAAGATGTGCCACAGACCCCCAGTGCCTCCGGGCTTGCTCGTGGCCTTGAGCACAGGGACCTACTTATCTGGTGGTGTAGCTGTCTTAAAAAGCACTAAAACACACCAGAAAAATGCAGAGTGCTTGTATGGACAACTAATTTGAGCTTTATAGTGCCGAAGAATGTTCCTGAGTGCTGGCAGGGTGACTCAGTGCTGGGGTTGGGTGGTGACAATCCTCTCACTGCTGTGATGGAACAGCTCACAAACATCAGGCCAACCTTTGATCCTGCTGAGGTTTCTCTCCTTGGCAGGTTGATGATTCTTTTCTAGACATTGTGTCCAAAGAGCTCAGCACAGCTCAAAGCAAGGCTGGATGTGGAGCCAGGTCATGCTGGCCGCTCTGGGTGACCCAAGGAACTGTGTCCATCAGAGTAAATCAGCTGAGAGATGGTGACAGTGGCCTTGCTCCACCCCACCAACCTTCACAGAAAGCTGCCTGCTCATGCTTGACCTGCCTTATGTCCCCAAAGGTTCTTCAGGCCAAAATTCCCATAATTCACAGTCCTGCAAGGACCTGTCCCCATGATTTAGGTTTGGGAATCCTCTCCACAAGGATAAAAGCAGCCCCATGGTTTCACCAATGCCCTCTGTGTTCCTGCTGGTGGAGCCTCTGACTCTTTTCAGGTCTGCCTGGGATGTGGCCACCAGGGTGACAGCACAAGGTGCCCTGGCAGGCTCTGAACACAGAGACTCTTGGCTGGGTCAGTTTTCAGCACAGCAATTTTAACAGCTGGGAAACTGGATTTATGCAGGGTTGAGCATCCAAGAGCAGTATGACCAGTGCGTGGTGTGGTCCCTTGCCCAAATTCCCCTTTGCCTTTGGCAGAGGATCTTCCCTTTCTGAAGGGCTGGGAGGGCAGAAAGCCCAGGGATAACAGAGCAGTGAGGTTTGTAGGAGCATCACAGCTCCATGGCCTTGCCTGGATATCAAACCTTGAGTTTTCCACCTCTCCCAGGGTGTTACTTCCACAGGGGCTGCAGGAGACCCCTCAAACCCGTCCGTGTGTGGAGATTAATGTGAGATTCCCAAAGTCTCCCCTGGTGGGGCACCACGGGCACGACCCCACCTCTTCCTTTGCCTGGCACTTGTCGCTGCAGGTTGCCCTGAGGAGCTGCAGGACAGGAGCTATTTCGGGTGGTGAGAGGCTGGTTTGACACCTTCCTGCAGGGAGCCTCTCCCAGCACCCCTGGAACCCGAGAGCTGTCGGAGAGAAGCTGTTAATTAGCCAAGATGCCGGTGCCGCAGCCGGGAGCAGAGAGGGTGGCTGTGAGCAGCTCTGCTCACCGCAGTGACAGCTCCAGCTTTGCTCTGCTGTCCTGCCTTGTTTTTACTGAAACTTCCCGGAGACGTGGAAAACGCACAATTAGAGGCTGTTAGGTGATTGATTCCTGGGCGCAGGGGCCTTTCCTCCTTGCCTGGAAGGTCTGGCAGGTATTATTTAAAGAGCTAATGAATGTTAATGGGCACATTATTTGCAAATCTTGAAGTGGAATATTAGATCAGGGCTCCTGTGTGTCATGGTAATCAGCTTTCCCTGCTCGCTCTGGCTCGGGGGGGAAACACCCTGCAGTTGCTTTGTTGTGTGCTTTTCAGATTAATATCCTTTTTCCAATCCAGCAGCTTTTCTCGGGGTGTTTCAGTCAAAGAAGCAGATGGTTCACATGCTGCTGTTTGATGCCTGACCAAGGGATTGTCCTGCTCTAAACCGCCCTGCTGGGAACACAGAGCGAGTTCCCTGCTTTGTCCTCTCCTCAGAGGGGGGGAAAGGTGTTCGGAAGGAGGCAGGGCTGGGCTGGGCTGTGCTGGACACCCCACAGCAGCATCCCTGTGGTGGAGAGCAGCATCTGTTCTGACAAGTGTCCACATGGATCCTCCTCAGGATGGGGCCTGGCTGTGGGATCACCGAGGTGCAGCTCACACCAAGAGCCTTTTGCAGGGCTCCCTGCTGCTGCTCCAAGTTGCCTTTCCTCCAGTGCTTCCCAATTTTAACTTGGCTGCCACCCCAGTGCTTCCCCCTGCACTTCCATCCGTGTCCTCCAGATTCCCAAATCTATCCAGAGCTGGCGTGGGGCCAGTCCAGCCCTCTGGCCAGGGTGGTGGCCCACCAGCCCACATCCCCCAGGATAACTGGCTGCTCCTGGATGCCAAAGGCAAGGCCTGAGTCCTCCCCACTGTGTTTTCCACAAGAACTCACATAAAGGTTCATCTCCCAACCGTCCTGGATGCATCAGGGACCACAGCCTCCCTCAGCTGTGACCCCAAACACTTGGCACACCTCTGGATAGCACACACGTGGTGTCCTTTAGGAAAAGGAAAGGAGGAATTCACAGGGGATTTTCCAAATGTCTTTATTGGAGCCTTCCCTGAGCATCAGACAAAGAACTGAAGGTGCTGCACAGTCTGGAGCACAACCCTGCCCTGGCTCAAGGGGTGCCCAGGGGTGGTGCTGCTCCTGCTGTCCGAAGTGAGGCACAAAAGCAGGGAGCTGGGAGGCTGGACACCCTCTGGGTGACAGGAAATTGTGATTTAGGTGTTACACCTGCTGTGGTTCAGGCGTTTCACCTGCCGAGTGCTGCTCCCAGGTAGAGGATCCTGGTGGGAAGGGCAGCACCAGGGGCTGTGCTGTGGGAAAAGGCTGCTCCCCCAGGTGCAGCACAGGTGAGGGATGGAGGAAGGCAGGCTCTGTTCTGCCACAATAAACGAGCAGATTAATGATGAAAAAGAAAGAAAAAAGATCCATCATCTACTTCCATGTTCCCAGTCTCTTTCTGGATGAATGCAGTGCATTTGTGCCTCAGAAGGGGAAGATCCCTGCTCTGTAGGGGGGTGCAGCACACCTGCTCTGCTGCCTCCAGACTCCTCAGCATCCACCCATCCTCCTCAGCTCGTTGGTGCCAACCTACTTTGTATTAACAGCGATTCAAATGTTAACAGCTGCTGTCCATGTTCATCAAAAAGCAGCTTAATACAAATATATGATTATTGTATGAGCATTGTATAAAAGATACTTGGTTGTGTCTTAAGCTAAAATAACAATATACACTTTTATCCAATCCTGATACGTTTATAAATATATTTAAATGGGTATAAATATTTATAAATAGTTTCTGTAATCTTCTGTAATTAGGCTTTAAGCTCTGTGACAGACAGCATCTGTTTGATCTGCGGGCGCTCTCCGCGTGTGCGCGTGTCAGGTCTCTCCAATAACAGTGTCGCAGCCAGGCAGATGCCTCTGAAGGGAGCCAGCCTCCCTTGCTCCTTCCCTCGGGAGAAGCAAGGCCTGCAGCACACTCCCTGCTGCAGGAGGAGGTGAGGAGAAGCCGAGCAGAGCTGGGATTGTGCAGCCAGAGCAGGGGGTGAGGGAAGGATGAACGGCCCAGGGCTCGCTGGGGCTGCTGCTGGAGCTGCTCTGTGAGTTATTGGCAGCTGGAAGCTGCTCTGGGAGGAAGGACCAGCCAGCGAGGATGTGGAGGGTGGGAAAAGTGATCATAAACCCTTTTTTATTTCTCCTCATAACTCTCTTTATTTCCCCTCTGTTTGACTGTCGCTTTGAGCTATCTTCGTTGCAGAAGCAAAGGAAGTAACCTAACATACAGTCAAACAAAACTGGCCCTTTTTGCTCTAAAAGCCTTTTGGGAATGCTCTTGACACAGAGGAAATGGGGTAGATTTTTCTCAGGGCTGCAGGCACCTGCTCATTCCTTGGGAATAACTGATGAGCTCGGTGGCAGCAGGGCAGGGCAACCCATGGCCACACCAGGAGCTCCCACAGGAGGCACTCAGGTCCCAAAGCAGCTGCTGGAACAGAGCTGGGTGCCTGTCTGGACTGCTCCATGCTTGTCCTTTTCCAGCTCAGGACAGACTGACCCTGCTCAGGTGGCTCCTGGATACCCAGGGAATGCCCCATGGCAGCACAAACAGGCAGAGGAGGATCCTCAGACCACCCCACACAGGAACACCGGGATCTGGCAGGACAGAGGGCACCTGCCCCTTGTGCCAAGGGCTGGATGGGTGTGTTTGGTGAGAGAAACAGAAATAGAGGCAAAGGTTTGACTGGGGACATCCTTTTTGGCTGGAGAACATTTTTTGGGATGATGACACAGGCCATGCTCTGGGAGATGTTACTAAATGGGCACAAGTGAGATCAGGAGGAGAGGGAGAGGAAGAGTTTGCCTGATCCAGTGGTGGATCCTGACCCAGTTCAGGTGCTCTGGAGGGTGCTCATGTGCAAGACTTTATCCCTGGCACTGGAGAGATGTCCTGGCTCCCACAGACACACTCTGTGTCCCCCCAGTGCACACACTGGGGGTGGTGGATGTGTCCCCTGCCCTTTGTCTGCCCAGCCACGCTGTGTTCCAGCTTCTGGTGCATGAGAAGAACCTGTTCTGCCTGTGGGGTTGGGCAAAAATTCGGGTGGAGGAGATGGAGGGATCATTGCTGTCCTTCAGGGTGAGGAGGGTGATGGAGAGGTTTGTCTGTGTGGGATGGAGACAATTGCTGGGAATGGGAGGAAAAGAGAAAGTGGAGCAGAGCAGAACAAAGCCAGACTGAAACAGCCTGGGGCTGTGTAGGAGTGGGAGAACATCCAGCAGAGCTGGACAGGCTGTGCCAAAACCCTGGGAATAGTTCTGACTAGACCCTGGCTCTCCATGTTCAGCCCTCCTCCTGAGCAGGGGCTCTGTGATTCTCTGTGGTCAGTGATTGTCACTGGCAATTTCTCTGTTTGAAAATGCAGGAGAACAGACTGAAATAAAAATACTCCAATTGCTAAGTGAAAAGTTGCAGAGTGATCTTTGCTTTGCAGCTTTGACTTGGGCCCCGGCTGTGTATCTTTAATCTTACAGAAGTCTTTAATCAGAAGAAAATCTGGCTTATCCCTAAAGCCCAGGGTCTGAGCCTGTGCAGTGCAAACAGAATCCTCGGGAGCCTCCAGGAGGAGATTGTCTGGAGACAAGTGGAGATGTGGCTGTGGCTGCCCAGTGATTCCAGCAGGTCACTGCACAGCACCTGCCAGGTACAGCAGCTCTGGATGCAGGGGAGGAGGAGAGATGCTCAAGGCATGAACAGGAGGGAAATGAAACTGTGACAGCTGTGAATGGATAAACAGGCTGGGTGTTTTAAAAGGGAAAAGTGAAATGCTTGGGAAATGTGGTCTGCACTCACCTGGAGGAAACCTGCTGGGTTTTGTAAGCCTGGATTTATCACAGAATCACAGGTTGGAAGGGATTTTAAGGCTCATCCCATTCCACCCCCTGGGCACGGACACCTTCCACTTTCCCAGGCTGCTCCAAGCCCCAGCCACCCTGGCCTTGGACACTTCCAGGGATCCAGGGGCAGCCACAGCTTCTCTGGGCAACCCCACTTATTTAGGGATGATACTGAGGATCTGGGGATTTTTTTTAGAAATGGGGCAGTGATTTGTATCAGTTTGCAAAGAGATCATAGGGAACAAGTAGGAGATGTGAGAAGCCAGTGGAGCCTGTGCTGCTCCTGGGACAGAAGCAAACCCAGCCCTGCCAGCGCTGCCTTTCCCTTAGAGCTCAGTGGATCTGCTTCAGACGTTGGGACAAATTTTTACGGCATGAACAAGGTTTTCCCACTGTCTTTAAGGAGAGCAGACTCACTTTACAAATATTTTCAGGCAGAGCTAGCCAGGGTAGATGGCAGGGCCCGCCTGCTGTTGGGTTTCCCTTTCCTCCTCTCCTGTCTTGTTGAGTGTTCCTGGCAATTTTCAGCTGTGATAAAAACCTCAGAGGAAATGATGGCACTTGGAAATAATCCTGCTCTCAGCCTAAAACATGGGAGAGGGAAAGGTGCTTGGATTTTCACGACCTCCCCTCGTGTGGTCACACACTCCCAGCTCCCCTGGGGGGAATGTTGGAGTAACCTCCTTTTGTGGGAAGAGCTGTGAGGTTTTGGGGGATGCGGGAAGTTGGAAGCTCTCTTTTAAACTTCGTAATTCTCAGTTTAAGCTTTCCATTGCTAGAACAAAAGGGATTGTTTTGTATTTTTTTCTTACATAGATTTATTTGGCATCACATATGAATCCAGGTAAAGCTGTAGGGTCATGGATGTGGCCACTGATAGGAGCAACAGTCCCAGCTGAAGTGGGAAACTGTGCAGATCTTTATTTTGGGAAAGGGGTATCCTGGATGTCGTTTTTATCCAGTTAAGGAGGTCAGTGTGGGATCCAGTGAGGTTTTATCCCAGCCTTTGGGTTTTTTGTGGAAATCAGAGTGACCCTCCTGGTGCCCCCAGAGCCCAACCCATGAGAGCCAGGACAGAAAGCACCAGTGGGGAGAGTGCAGGAGAGGGCTGGGTATTAATTAGTGCAGAATAAGACAATGAACACAAGTAATGTTGGAAAAAAATTCGAAGCCAAAGCAAAAGGTTGAGGTTACCTCATCACCCACCTGACCAGGTGACTCAACCATAAAAGTTATCAAGAATCTGCCAGAAACCAGCCCAGAACTGGGGGCAATTCCAAAAACTGCATGGAAAAAATGGATAGAGACAAACACAGGAGATAACTCCTGCTTGGGGCAGCCAGGAGAAGCAAAGCCAGATTTAATCCTGAGCAGGCCACAATTTTAAATGCTCTTATTGAAAAGTTGCCCTATGAAAGAAACTGGAATGTTCTTAAACTCGGTAACATTGTACGAATTTAAAAATAAACCAGCAAAAGTTCATCACAACTTCATTTCAAAAAGGTTCTCCACATAATAGAGGAGAGCCTTGTTAAAAAGAAATTAAAAGCAGCCACCAAAAGGGTGACATTTTTCCAGGGGACACAGACATTGTTTAAAGATCATCTATTAGATGATGAGAGCAAATCTATACAATTATGAAAAGAGACTTTAAAAGGGCAAAAAATTAGCAGTTCTCATTAAAGAACAGACCAAAGGAGCTTGTCAGATGTAAAACAGTATCCTTCAAAAAGTGGAAGTCATGTTCAAATGAGGCAAGTGAGGAAAGGAATGTGGGATGACAACGCTGGGACAGAGGAGACAAATCTTTCTTTTTGAGGAGGTGTAAAAATCAAATCATAAACTCCAATAAATCTAATAATAAACCCTTTTTGCCAACCCCTTGGCGTCTTTGGAGCCCCCCACTGTGGAGGACCCATCCCAAAACCAGTGGTTGTTGGAGGAGATTGGGGAGCAAAGTGGGCGAATTGCAAACATTCAAAGGAGTGGATGGAATTCGCCCCAGAGCCTGAAGGATGTGGCACAGGAAAGAGCCATTTAGTGGTGGTGAGCCAGGAACTGTTCAAAACAATGTGGTTCCAGAGGAGCTGGAGGTGGGAAAGGCAATGATCCTTCCAAGGGCCCCAGCAGCAATCCAGGGATGGCCCAGCCCAGCTCGGTGCTGGGAAAGCGCTCAGAAAATAAAACAGAGACTTCAGGAGGCACAGGAATAAATATGGAATAATGGGCAAGAGTCACTGCAGGTCTTGCAGAAAGAAGTCCTACACCATGGAGCCTGAGAGCTTCCAGAGCAGGGGGAGCATGTGGGAAAAGCTCTGGAAAAGTCTTGATCAGAGGCTCTTAAAAAAATGAAGAGTGCAGTGTAAAATTGTAGAGTAAAAGAGAAAATTCTCCTGTGTCTAATAACTGTGTAAGAAACACAAATTAGGAATAAATCAAGAGTTTCTGCAGTGGAGTAAAAGTGCCCAGAGAGGCACCCAGGGATCTGTGGTACAGCATCATCTCCAGATCAGGAGATGACGAGGAGTAGGAAAGGAAAGCAGTTACACAATGAACTGCTGATATTATTTCAATATTCAGAATTCCTGGTGCAAAGCCCTGGCAGGACCTCACAACACTGGACAGGAAACAGGAGCAAGAGGTGCAAAATCCTGTGTGTGGGTGAAACAGCCCTGTAGGAAGAGCTGGGGCTGCTCAGCCTGGAGAGAAGGAGGTTGTGTGGAGACCTCACTGCACCTTCCAGTGTCTGAAGGGGCTACAGGGAAGAGGAAGAGGGACAATTCATCAGGAACTGGAGTGACGGGACAAGGCAAATGGGTTCACACAGAAAAAGGGAAATTTAGGTTGCATATTGGGCAGGAATTCTTCCCTGTGAGGGTGGGGAGGCCCTGGCACAGGGTGCCCAGAGAAGCTGTGGCTGCCCCTGGATCCCTGGAAGTGCCCAAGGCCAGGTTGGACGGGGCTTGGAGCAACCTGGGATAGTGGAAGGTGTCCCTGCCCATGGCAGGGGGTGGGATGAGATGATCTTTAACATCCCTTCCAACCCAAACCAGTCTGGGATTCTCTGCTTTGAGCCTGAACCAGTCACAAGCCTTAAACAAGTTATAACTTCTCAGGAAAGGAAACTTTTTCCTTGCATATCCACATTGCAGGTACAGTTAAAAAAAAAAAATCACCTCAGTGATGTGTGATAGCCTAAAAGTAAATTGAGTGTGGAAATTTTTCAGGGAAAAAGTGTTAAACAAAACAGAAGAGATCAATTTGTCATTGCACAGATCAATATTTCACCTGCTACTTAACTACTGTTTGCAGATCTATTCCCTCCACTGGAGGAGAGGGAAAAAAAAAAAAAGGACAGGAAAGAAAACACCTAGAAAGTAGAAAAGATGGAGAGGAAAGTGGGAAAGATAAGGCTTGAGGAATGTCTCTGCAGGCGGAGAGATTACGTGCATTGAGGCTCTTCTTTCTGAGCAAAGTGTGAGTGATGGGCAGGGGTGGCACAGGAGAGATTATTCAGCTCCTGCAGCACAAAACCTGCGCTATCACATGGAGCAGGGCAGGGGGAACCTGCTCTGTTCACATTTTGTGTCACTGAAGTTCTTCCCCACAGGGTGTGGTGAGGTTTGGGAGGGCTGCAGGATGACAAACAACTCCAGGCAGATCCAGCGAGTGCTTTGGGCCCTCTGGCCTCTCAGCACCCGCCCAGGGCTGGGGTTTGCTTCCCTTAATTCTGTTTCTGGTTTGAAGCTTCATGCAGGAATTCTTCAGGGAACTCCTGGAACGGGTGGCCTGGGCCAAGCCTTCACCTGAGGTCAGAGGAGGATGAGGGAGCTCTCCATGCACAGGTTTGTGCTTATCTAATCCTGCAAACTGGGAGTTTAATAAAAGACAATTAAATGTGAGGTTGAAACACAGGATTTCCCTCACTGAGGAGACATTCAGCTGCTTTTCCAGGAGGATTCCCCTTCACGCTCACCCTCCACCACTGTGAGGAGAGAATCGAGATCATGGTTTAAATTCTTCAACAGCCTTGGAGGAAGATGATTTAAAATTCACCTCATGCTCCAGGAGAGCTCCAGTCCTAGAGCAGAGGAGCCTTGGTGGAGCTGCAGCCACGGAGGAAGGAGGCATCCCTGGATCACACTTCCATGGGATCCCATGTGGAGCAGAAGGCTGCCAGGTCATCAAACACCGGCAGGAGCGAGAAAACAACAACCACGGCTTCCAAGCACATTGCAAAAGCAAGCAGGACTCAAAGCCCATTTCCACTGCAGCACGGTGGGAGAAAAAAATAAATATATTTTGTATTTTGCTTTCAGTTCTGCCACGTTCAGGTTTAAACCATGGAGCAGTGGTGCAGAAAGGCAGCGGCAGAATTTTTCATTGCGCTGTCCTGAAAATGGTTAAAGCAGCATTTGTTCAAGGTTAAACAGCCCGACAAAAGTTCCTCTTGTGCTGAGTAGAAATAGGCAGATTTTCTGCATGAAAAGGGAAATACATAAAGTTGTGAATGCCTCTCATTGGAATGGAAATGCTGAGGTGCCAATGAGGTCTCGGGAATGGGGAATCGGTGCCGGGAGCAGCCCAGACCAGAAAATAATTTATTTTCTCCATCGAAATTTATTTCATGAGAAGTCATTATTCTAAAATCAATGTAAACAAATCAGTGGGCAGATGAGAGCAGCACTGCAGCTCGGGGACAGGCACAGCACACCCAGCTCCAGGGAAAAGCTTTGGCTGTGTCCTCCTGGCCTGGGGGACAGTAAAACCACACTCTCATTTTACCCCCCTCTCCTGAACTCCCCGTAATTTCAGCCCTCTCAGGGCAGGGAGATCAGGGGAAAGCTTGGGATGGAAGGGATTTTAAAGTTCATCCAGTTCCACCCCTGCCATGGGCAGGGACACCTCCCACTGTCCCAAGTTGCTCCAAGCCCTGTCCAACCTGGCCTTGGGCACTGCCAGGGATGGGGCAGCCACAGCTTCTCTGGGAAATCCATTCCAGGGCCTCCCCACCCTCACAGGGAGGAATTTCTTCCCAATATCCCACCTAAATCTCTCCCTTTTCAGCTTAAAGCCATTCAAGATGCAGAGTTTGTTTTGCATCCACCTCAGCAGGACAACATTCATTCAGATTTATAAATTTATGACCACTCTAGACCATCATGGAGGAAATTGAGGGGATTTTTGGTGCTGAGACCAAGCCAAGGTGCAGAGCAGCTCCTGCCAAGGAGAGACCCCCAGGAGCAACCATCCCACTGGGATGCAGGAATGAGGCTGAAGCCCACGGCAAAATCTGCTGGCCCATCCCCACACACGCAGCACTTTTTAATAGCTCTCTCCAGTGCTTCATCGGAAACCAGAAATTTCTCAGATTCTCCCCGAAATAAATGCCTTTTGTTTCGCTTCCTCCTTGACAGGCATATTTATGATGATCACAAAGGAAAAATCACAACACACCCTGGCAAAAAAAAAAAAAAA
>VZRZ01006131.1:476373-533035 GCA_013398175.1 Climacteris rufus
AAGAGGAACGAGCAGACCTACAGATAATAACTAACAAATCAGGAAGGGGAGGAAGATAATGGCTGTGATTAAAAATTAGACACTATGAAATAAAGAACAATGGATGTGAAAAGTAAAAGTATCCATTAAAAACAAGAAAATCCATATCCAAATGTGCTATGAACAACAAGAAAACATTTCACATTAGGCTGGAACAAAAGAAATTCCAGCAAAATTGCCATGTTATAGATCCATTTTTTGATAGGTGCAGCAATGCCATCAATAATGATGCAGATGATGCAGAAGGACCCAAAAACCTGCTCTGGGAAACAATGAAGGGAACAGATTTCCAGCTCTAATCCCCCAGCATTTTCCATTCCAACGGCAGCAGCTCCCAAATTGTTCACAGTTTAAAAAATGTGAAGCTGCAAGCTTAATTAACCGAAATAATTATTAATTTTTAAAAGCTTTCAATTAATTTTTAAACCAGTTTTCACCTGCAAGATCAGCCAAGTTGTTTCGAAATTTGTGGAGAGAAATCATTAAATATTTTACAAGAATAAAGCTGGTGTCAGGGTGGTGTTAAGAGGGTGAAAAATGGGGCTGTGGTTTGTCACCAGCCCCCAGCTGGAAGTGCCACTGTCCCCCTAAAGCTTCTCCCCCTCCTCCCTACTCCCCTCTGTCTCTAGGCTGGGTTTATGCTCCAAACTCCCCTCCTTTGTTTTCCCCTTGGCATCAAACACATTTTTTTAGAAGCTGGGGAATAAAAAGTGTTTCCAAAAGCATCTTGCAGTCCTGTGGTTTCTCTTTGATGCTGAAGTTTATTGGCCTTGTTATTCCAGGAACAGTTTGGAGCTGTTTAATTTGTTGGTTTGCAGCAGGTGGGAGATTAAGGGTAATTCTGGACATTCAGGGGTTGGCTGTCAATGAAATCATCACAGCTCCAGCAGAATTTCAGCAAAATAAAGTTGCAGGGTCCCTAATTAAGTACCCTTAATTTTGTTACAAATCTTGAGGCCTTACAAGTAAATTGATGTTTAAACAGGGAAATGATGATTCTGCCTCTACCTGTGAAACCTGAGTGAGCCAAAGGGAAATCTGGGGAATTTGGGTTCAAAAGTATCATTTTGAAGGAAAAACTCCCTTGAGCCTTTATAGAATCCCAGAATGGTTTGGGTTGGAAGGGACCTTAAAGCGCATCCAGTCCCACTCTCCCACTGTCCCAGGCTGCTCCAAGCCCCGTCCAGCCCGGCCTTGGGCACTGCCAGGGATGGGGCAGCCACAGCTTCTCTGGGCACCCTGTGCCAGGGCCTCCCCACCCTCCCAGGGAACAATTCCTGCCCAATATCCCATCTGACCCTGCCCTCTGGCACTGGGAAGCCATTCCCTGTGTCCTGTCCCTCCATCCCTTGTCTCCAGTCCCTCTCCAGCTCTCCTGGAGCCCCTTTGGGCACTGGAAGGGGCTCTGAGCTCTCCCTGGACCCTTCTCTTCTCCAGGTGAGCACCCCCAGCTCTCCCAGCCTGGCTCAGAGCAGAGGGGCTCCAGCCCTGGAGCAGCTCCGGGGCCTCCTCTGGAATTGTTCCAGCAGCTCCACATCCTTCCTGTGCTGAGGACCCCAGAGCTGGATGCAGGAATCCAGGTGGGATCTTCCCTGAGCGTATCCTTCCTTCTAGCACAGCATTCTATCATTCCTTGGCCAGGCTGGGAACGCTTTGCTCCAGGAGAAGAATGATAAACTCCTGGCAAGATTTGCTTTGTTAGAAGTTATTGGGGTGGGAAGGAACATTTTGCAAGCCTGGACCTTCCTGTGACAGCCTCCAGTGTGACCAGTGGGAGTCCATCCACCAGAAGTTATTTCAGCTTTGCTTTCTCTCAGCCTCGTTGTGCAGTGAGCTGGCCTGGAAGGGTCCCTGCTCTGCTGGAGAAGGGATGGACCCCACTGGCACCCTGCTCTGCTGCTGGAGGCCTTTGGCATTGCTGCCCTGTATTTCAGCAGGGCTGTGCACAGCAGTGTCCTGGCTGGAACACCATGGAAGGGCGGGAATGGCTGGAGGGACATCAAACACCCCCAGGGCTGCAGGAGGGCACCGCAGGGAGCTTTAAGCTGGGAAAACTGTGCCCTCTGCTCCTGCTGCCACAGGAACCATCTGAGATTCTGTAATCCTGGGATCCAGCCCCAGCAGGCTCCTGGCTACACCTGCCCTGGGGGAGTGGGGAAACCTGAGCCCAAGGCCAGGGCAAGCCATCCTGGGAGAGGCAGGGACAGGTCGGAGCAGGGATGTGGGGCTGATGTCCAAGCTCCAGCACACGCTGGAGAAGGAGAAGAGCCAGGAGAAGCTCTGCCCTAGGCATGGATGGGATGTTAAGGTCTGAACATGGATCTTCAGAGGCCACCAACTCCCTGACCAGGTCCTCAAAGCCTTTAAATCGAAGCAGAGGCTGCTCCTCAAAGGAAAATGCACCAGAAGCGTGGCTGGACACTTTCTCCAGGTTTTATCATCTTCCTTCTGCCCCCACTCACTGAATGCTGAAGACTTCACCATCTTTTGGCAACTCTGAGCTTTCCAAGGCAGTCAGACATGTGACATCATTCCCTGTGGTGCAGGACAAACATGACAGTGTTTTTTCCTTTCTTTGCCATCCTGGGTTTCCTTTGGAATTGAATTTGCTGAGTGCAAATGTCATTCATAGCAGGGAAAGGGAGCCAGGAGAGGAGGGGAGGGCACATTTCACAGGTTCACAGAGTCATTGAGGTTGGAAAAAACCTCCAAGATTGAGTCCAAGCTGTGCCCATCCCCACCTTGTCCCCAGCCCAGAGCACTGAGTGCCACCTCCAGGCCTTCCCTGGACACCTCCAGGGATGGGGACTCCAACACCTCCCTGGGCAGCCCCTGCCAAGGCCTGAGCACCCTTTCCATGGGGAAATTCCTGCTGCTGTCCAAGCTGAGCCTCCCCTGGCCCAGCCTGAGGCCGTTCCCTCTGCTCCTGTCCCTGTTCCCTGGGAGCAGAGCCCGACCCCCCTGGCTGCCCCTCCTGGCAGGAGCTGTGCAGAGCCAGCAGGGCCCCCTGAGCCTCCTTTGCTCCAGGCTGAGCCCTTTCCCAGCTCCCTCAGCCCCTCCTGGGGCTCCAGCCCCTTCCCAGCCCCGTTCCCTGCCCTGGACACCTCCAGCCCCTTGATGTCCTTCTAGAAGTGATTCCATCTCCTGCAGCCTGGGCTGGTGCCTCCAATCCCACTGGTATTTGAAAGTGGACTGACTTGAGCTCTCATCTCCCCCCTTCCAGAAGCCCAGGAGATGGGCTCAGGACCCATCAGCTTCTCCACTTCCAGTCTGGCTGAGCTTGTGCAAAAAGCCAGAAAACCATACAAATCAGAAGTTATTCAGCCTTTGTAGCAGGAGCTGCTCCTCACTGTCGCCTGTGAGCACCTCAGCACAGCCACACAGCCCAGAGCCAGGCCAGGGAGCCCCTCAGACCCCAGCACAGCAGGGACAGCAGGGACAGCAGGGTCACACCCTGCACGGTGCATGCCAGGGTCAGCCCTGTGACGCTGTGGCCATGCCAAGGACGATGCTTTTCCCTGGCACTGCTTGGGCAGGAGAGATGCTCCCAGCTGGGAAGGGTGAGCAGGGCACACAGGTGCACACACAGGTGCTCAACAGAGCTTGAAATTCCAGGGACAGGGGCAACACTTGGAAGCAATTTGGGGAGTGTGAAAAAACAGGCTCGCCTCGGACATTCTCTCCTTGGACATGCTGGAATATTTATTTTGTACTCACAAGGCCCTGGCCTGGCTCATATTCCTATTTGCCTAAGTGGTGCTGCCTTGATAGCTGCAACAGGGAGCTTGTTAATTGAATTCCCAAGGGATTAATTATGGCAGGAATGAGAGAGCTCTCAGTCATCTCGCAGCTTTTTCCACATATCTGGATCAGAGGGGGCTGCAGGAGCCAGGACCTGTTGGCAAGAGGAGGTGGAGGAGCTGTGCTGGCCCAGCCCCTGGTGCTGCTGCTGGATTTGGGGAGATACCAGCAGCTGTTTCCCATCTCCAGGCACTGGAGAGGTTTGGGGAATCAGGGGCAGGTGGATGCAGCACATTTCAAGTCCTCTGGGCCATTTCCAGTCCTGTGTCTCCTGTGGTGCTGTTGGGTGGCTCCTGGCTGGCTCCTTTCAGCTCCTCAGCTAAACCAGGACAGGAAGAGAAACCAGGGATGTGTGTGGTGCTCCATGGCCAGGAGAAGGGGTAGCTCCAGCAGGGGGTTACAGGCTCCCCTGGGGCACAGCCCTTGGCTCTGGGATAGGGCTGGACTTGGCTGGGTGGTGCTGGGTGCTCTGGAGTGAAACCCCCGGGCTGCCCCTCACGGTGACAATCGTGGGGGGGGGACCAGCCCCACACAGTTTGACCCCACTGGGGGTGACTCTCAGGCTGGATGTGGCACCAGGAGCCTGAGGCTGGCACAGACTCATCCCAGTGGATCCCTGGGTGTCACAGAGCGTTCCCAGGGCTGTGACCCCAGCCCCTCTCCCTGCTCTGCACCCCACAGCCCAGCCCAGCCACGGCAGCAGCTGGGAGCTGAACCCCAGGGAGAGGATTCCCTGGATGTAAAAATACTTGTTTTCATATGTGCATAAACATGAACAGAATCCTTCTCCCTGCTCCCAGCAGCCACCATTAACTCTGGCTGTGCCAGCCAGGCAGCTCCCAGACCTGCAGACACTCTGAGCTGCCAGGGAAGCCGTGAAGGGGGGAAGGACATCCCAAACCACCTTGGTGGCTGGAAAAAAAATACCCAGTGCTACTACACCCTACAGCAACTCCTGGCCCTGCCTGTTTGACGCTGCACTGACTGACAAACCACACAGCAAAGGATTCTTGGTCATCCAAGGACGACCAAGGTCATTCAAGGAAAGGTTTTATCCCAGATCAGGTGTCAAATTGTGCCAGGGATGTTTTCACCTGGTCCTGGCTAAGTTTGGGGGATATCGTGGCAGTTTGGGGTGCCCTGTGTACCATCCAGAGGATCATCATCACAGACTGGTTTGGGTGGGAAGGGACAGGAAAACTCATCTCATCCCACCCCCTGCCATGGGCAGGGACATCTCCCACTGTCCCAGGCTGCTCCAAGGCCCCTCCAGCCTGGCCTTGGACACTCCCAGGGATCCAGGGGCAGCCACAGCTTCTCTGGGCACCCTGTGCCAGGGCCTCCCCACCCTCACAGGGAACAATTCCTTCCCTCACTGCCCAGTGCTACTGCTACTGAAAAGTGGTTTTTTTTTTTCCATGATGTAAAGAGAAGATTGGTCCTCCCATATAACTGGAATAAAATTTGGAGTACCCCTGCCCAAAGAATGGGCTGTGCATGAATTTCCCCTCCTCCCACTGCAGGCAGTAAGGGCACTGCTGGTCCTTGGGATGAGAAGGGCTGTGCTGAGCCGTGGTTTGCAGTGCTGGGAGCAGGATCTGTGTCTGTGAGAGCCTTGGACGTGACCCCAGACACATCTGCCCAGGATCTGCCCCTCTGCCAACCTCTGTGTGTCCAACCTGAGCGTGCTGAACACATCAGGTTTTGAGTGCTCCCAGAGATCCCTGTCCTCTGCAGGACACAAAAACCCTACAAGATTTTCTTTGTGTGTCCTAGGAGTGAAAGCAGAGCTAAAATGTAGCTCACCATGTGCTACAGCCTCATAGACGTCCCTATTCCTCTTAAACAGCAGGTTACAAAAGTCTAAATCCCTTGAAAAGTGAGTTCCTGGGAGGTTTTTGAGGTGTTTGGCAGTGCTGATTGTTGTAGGCTGCTTTCAGATTTTGGGGAAAAGTGCCTGATACAGCCCGAAGCACCTCCAGCTGTGCTCCCCTTTTGCAGGATTTGAAGCACCCAAATGAGGCAGAGCTCAGGCTGTGGAAGTGGGGTGGGAATCTGCAGCTTCTGCCAGGGCTCTGGATAAACCCCACGGCCAGAGGGGCTCTGCTGCAGGCTCAGAGTTTGGCAGGAGCCTGACTAAGGCAGTGTAACCTACAGCACCCCACAGACCGAGGGTTTGGGGTGCAGGTGCAGCCAGGGAGAATCTGGAATCGCCAGCAGCAGTCCTGGGGTAGAGGCACAAAGAGCTTTATCCTCCCATTCCCAGGGGCTGCAGCTGGATCTGCCACCCCAGCAACTCCAGGACACTCCAGGGCAGTAAGAGGAATAAATCCCACAAATGTGGGATTTATTTGTGGGATTTTACCCACAAATGTGGGTAACACCTTGCTGGGGGAAAGAAAGGCAGAGGGTGAATTTGCTGTAGTCAGAGTTTAACAGAGAAGGGACTAAAGTTAGAGGCAGGTATAAAGAAATACAAGAAATCAATTTTTTAATGGATTTGCCTGTGCTTTAGACTGGTTCCAAAAAGCTTGGAGTAATCCAGGGAACAAGGTAATAAATTGTTGATGTATTTATAGTGCTGAACAGGGCTGAGGGCTGGTGAATTCCTTGGCTTGGGAGGTGAAGAATTCTGCAGATAAACTTCCATTTCTTCCTTTGTGGTTATCATCAGACTCAGATTATTTTTTCCCCAATGGTTTCCTATTATTTCTATCTCAGTGTTTGTTCCCTGGGGTATCTGCCCTGCTCCAAAGGCAGGGAAGGGGTTTTTCCTGGGGGCCAGCGAGGCTGTGTGGGTGTGTGGGTTCCCAGGGGGGGTTCCAAGACTGAAAACCAACCTGAGGGAAAGGACCTTCCTGCCAGGAAAGAGCATTTCTGTGCTGTCTTACTCGATATTTTCTGTAATTGAGGAGGTTCAGGTGCTCTGATAACCCCAACTCTGCAGTTTTGTGCTCTCCCCATGGGGTTTGCAGTTGGGAACCCATCACAGAAATGATGGGAATGAAACATCTCCGGGAGCTCCGGGTTTTGTTGCTCCTCCAGCCCTCCAAGGTAAACGACTGCAGTGCCAATATTGAGCACGGGGTTGTTTGAGAGTGTCGAGGTTGGAGCTCATCAGAGGTCAGGTTTTATTGGAATTTGGCCAACTGGCACTTCCCTGTGTTTGCATCTCCTCCTAGAAGTCAATGTTTCCTCAGTTTCTGTGCCAATGCCAGCAGCTGGAGCTTCCTGGGATCTTGGCTGTGTGGAGAGGGATTTTCCCACCCTCTGCCCAAGGCTGGAAACAGGAGACCCTGAACCCCCACCTGGAGCTCTGACATGGAGCCTTTTCCAGCCCCTCTGACTTCCAGGCTGGAGAAGCCTGGATCCAAGCCTCAGATGGAGCAAAACCACTTGAACCAAGCAGGAAAACCCCATTTTGTGGACAGACCCCTGAGGGCAGCAGGATTCTCTCCCATCTCTCTTCCATGGTCCCTGGCTGACTGTGCAGGTACAGACAAAGATCCCAGGCACCTGGAGGAGGGAATTTTCAGCATCCCTGTGCAGATGCCTTCCAGATCCACGATGGTCTTGCATGTTCCCAGTGTGTTTCCTGCCCTGGAAATTGCTGGACTTGTTCCAAACCCTGAACACAACAGGTTTGGGTCCTGCTGCTGAAGTGGGTCCTCTGGATGGCAGGAAGACCCCTCAAGGTCTTTTTCCATGTCCTTAGGAGTGATAGCAGAACTGAAATAGATGGATTGGAAGCCCTTCCATCCGAAAAGTTCGGGTTCCAAGCTTTGGATTTCAGAGTTATTTCAAAAATCTCTATCTGAGGGGAGGCAGGAGTATTCTATAAACAGTTCAGTATTGTCCAAAACAGGAATTCTCCATTTAAAACAACCACCACAGACCCTCTGGAGCAGCCCTGCCATGCTCCCTCCTCACAGGAATTGCCAGAACACCTGGGAATCCAAACACTGGATTGGGAAACTGCCTCTCCATCTCCACTGAGGCTCTTTTGACAACACTGGTTATTGTCAGAGCCCGTTCTCATCCCTTGATTTCTTCCTGATGGTTGTTGCTGTCAGCTTGCTCTTATCCCATTAATTATATAGTTTGTTTTATTTGGTTTTATTGCTTCTCTCACCTCTCATCTCATCCAGGTGCATTTTGTGATCAGTGTGGTTTTTGGAACACATTTAGGGCATCTTTTAAAAGGGTCTTCAACAACTCTAAATTAATCACCCCAATTATTCTGATTATTTTCCTCCCAGTCCCTAAATGTTTTCAGCAGGGCCTTTCCCCACACCTATCTGAGCTCAGGAATGGATTGTGTTTGGGCAGAGGAGCAAATTCAGGGCATGGTGGATGAAAAAGGAGTTTTGTTTGGTGGTCAGTTCGCCCCATCCATTAGAAAAAGGGCTAAACCAGCAATGTTCAGAAGATAAGGAATAGTTTGAGCTGGAAAATACTCATGGCCTTTTCTGAAGCTTTGAGGATGTGTGATGAGGAGCCACCCACGATGCCCCAGGAGCTGTGCCTGGAGCCACCACAGCTTGGAGCCTCCTTATCCCCCTCCAGCTGCAGCAAAACTGGAGTCAATCCATCTCCATCTCCTCTGGGTACAGCATGAGGACAAGGAGAAAAACCCTGCTCCTTTGGAAGACATCCCTCAAATCTCCCCAGCCCGTGGGTGCAGGAGGAGGAGCAGCAGGCAGGTGATGCTGGGGGCTGCTCCTGACTCCTGCCTCTTTCTTAGAGAGAAAATAAATCCTGAATTCCTTGTTTTCATTCCCAATAAACCTGCAGGTTGGCAGGTGCCTCGGAGCTCAGGATCTGCCGTGGTGCCATGCTCCTGTGGGTGTCTGGAGCCTGGGAATGCTGGCTCTGTGCTCCAGGCTCACAATGTAGCTCTGTTGTTGCTTTCCTACTGCTCCATTGTGTTCCCAGAGCATCATCATAGAAAGAAACATGAAAGCAGGCAAATTATAACAATAATAAAAAAAATAAAAGGCATAATAATGTAAATTATGCACATCATTAACCCCAACTGTTGCTCTAAAATGGACACAAATTCTGCGGGAAAATAATCTTTAGGTTGTGACAGTTTTCTCTGAAGGTCTTCCCTGGAGGGGCCCTGTGGCCTCTTTTCCTGAGGGCTGGAGCGCTGCTGACACACTGACAGCAGCATCCTGTGCCTGTCCCTCCCTGGGGACCACGCTGGGATGCTCCTGGAGGGGCTGCAGGCCCCAGCAGCTCTCCTGCCCCACCAGTAACTCTCCAGCAGGTCGGACAGCACAGAAGGGATTCCTCGGGCTGTGGAAGTGCTTTGTGCCCCCTCTGGCCGTGCAGGAATCCCACAAGTCCAGCTCAGGTTCCTCACTTTGATGTCCAACCTTTCCAAGGGCAATCCCAGGTCCAGGATTTTTTATTCTTTATTTTCAAGGAATATGCAGGACGGAGTGGGCGGGAACTGGTGTTGGATGTCTCCTCCTCTCCAATTCTTCCCCTCCCTTCCTGCTCACTCTTTTCCCTCTTCAAAGAAGAAGCAGTCACTTCAAACTCTTTCATCAGCTCACCCTCATCAAAGGCAAGTGGGTTCAGCCTGAGTGGGATTTCCCAGCCCCATCCCACCTCCCAGATTCCTCAAGCTGGTTTAAAGTGCCTTAAAACCTTCCTGCATAGAATTTTTCCTCGCAAAAATTAGGCCTCATGAAAATAAATAATTCCCAGAGGAAATTTCAATTTGATTACAAATATTGACTTGCTTGAGGAAAGCTTTTTTTAAACAAAAATCCATTTGGAATCAACATTTTCAAATTAAACATGTATGTTCGCTCTGTTATAGTGCTTAACTTGGAAAAATACCAATTTTGTTTCCAGTAGTTGGGGATTTTAGGACTTTCTTCCACCCATATTTTTTCTGCATGAGCCGAATAAAAGAGAGGCCTTGAAATCAGGCGAAGTCGGGAAAAGATTTGTTTTAATTTTAAAGGATTAAAAAAAATGCGACGTGAAATGCTGTAAATCATTTTCATGCTTCTAAAACAACTCTTAAAAATGCAGAAATATTTGGATTAAAGCTGTAGCTCTGGGAGATGCCTGAGCTGGAGAAGCAGCAGGCAGAGCTGACACAGCAGGTGCTGCACCTCTGCTGTCACTTGGATCCTCTCCATGACCCCACTGCTCCCAATTCCAGCAGTTTGGGAAGGATTTTGCATGGATGTGGCAGCCAGGAGATGTGGGGGATGAGCAGACAGATGGGAAAAATTCGGTGGTTCACTGGCTTAGTGGTGACATCAAGCTCTCCACGGGCTCTCCGTCATTTCTGGGTTGAATCCAGAGGGTCCATGGAGACCATCAGCATCCCACAGATGTTTGTGCACAATCAGGGAATCCCAGACTGGTTTGGTTTGGAAGGGACCTTAAAAATCATCTCATTTCACCCCTTGCCATGGGCAGGGACACCTTCCACTATCCCAGGGTGCTCCAAGCCCCATCCAACCTGGCCTTGGACACTTCCAGGGATCCAGGGGCAGCCACAGCTTCTCTGGGCACCCTGTGCCAGGGCCTCCCCACCCTCACATTCCTTCCATCTATCCAACCTAATTACCCCTTTCAAATTGAACCCAAAATGCTCAGTTCAGTGCCCAGTTTGACCAGTATGGGTCACTGAACTCAGTTTAGGCTCCACACCTCCCCAAAGCAGCACCTCAGACACCCCTTCTGGGGTCCAGCCCCGCTTAACAAAGATAAACCCAACTGTGTATTTTTGTCTTTTCCCCTGGTCTCTTTCTGTGCTGGGAGAGAGCATTCTGCTCTTGGAGTGAAGCTGAGCTGAAACACTTGGGAAACCTCCCACTCTTCAGGACAGGGGGCACTCAGGTGTGAACGTGCTGCTTCTGCCACTTGATGGATTAAAAAAGGTAAGAAGAAATCAACTTAACCTTATGCAATGTAGGAGCCGTGTCAGGGGAGAGGGAAAATTTGTTCTCAGTGCAAGAACCCAGTGTCCTGCTTATTTTTGGAGGGGAAGGAAGAAGAAGGAGCTGGAGGAACAGCAACCTTCTGCTGTAGACAAGGCTTGCACACACTTGTTCTGGGCAAGGCACTGAGGGGGCCTTCAGCCTCTGTCAAAATAAAACTCATCCACTGATTTAAAATTAAAACATAAGCACCAGAAGTGCTCCTGGCAAGAGTTGGGGGCTGTCTTGAAGCCTGAATCAGAGGGCAGAGGGGTTAAGTGGGTCCCCAGCATCTGCAGTTCCTCGGGATCCTGCTGAGGATGAAGCGGCTTCAGCAGAGACGCTGCTCACCAGAGGCATCCAGGGATCAGCCAGGAATGACTCCAGACACTGCAAGTGCTTTTAAGGAGCACTTTATTAATAAATGCACATGAGAAATGGCTGATAACAAATGCAGTAAGCCCTGGGACTCCAGGCCTGCCTGCCCAGGCAGCGTCCCCACAGCCATTAGTCGCAGCGGGAGATCCAGGAGCAGCATTCCCAGCAGGAAATCAAAAGCTGAACTGTTTTCTGTGCAATTGCAGCACCTTCCCAGCCACATCTCAGCAGGTCCAGTGATGCCTGAGCCTGGTTTACGCCACAGTGGCCCAGCAAAGCTGGAGGACCCATTGTGGCCCCCATGATTGGTGTTGGGGCCTCCCTGTGCTCTCTGCAGTTCCTCGATGGTTTTCCCAAATAATGGCATTTTAAACATCCCATGCAGACATGATGAAGCTGTTCAGGACAGAGGATGTTGCCAATGAGGACAACCTCTCTTAAGGTTAATTAATCATTTGTAAACCGACCTTTGGGGGGATGAATTATTCATCAGAGCCTCACCAACGCAGCACAGAATTTTCATCCACTGTTTTTTTTGTCAAAGTTTTCAGTTTTTCCTCAACTGAGGGCAACTGCTGAGGGACAGGGAGAGCAATGCCCTTGAGTGTCACCTCTCTGTGGGATCTGTGCTTGTCCATCATTTAGACCACAGCCAGGCTTAGGCTGGACCAAAGCCCGACCACTGCAGCTCTTCCCCACCTGTATTTCTTCCTTAAAGCCTGACTGACCTTAAACTCTCTTGAAGACTCCTCTCCAGGAGCTTGACATTTAAAAGTGCAGTGACAGAAAATAACTTCTTCTAAAAATACCTGTAACTTATTTACCAGCAACCAGGAGAGGGGGAGAGGAATTCAAATGAAGATGCACATTTACATCACACCGCTGGTTGAGACTTCTGCCGTGTGGCAAAGCTGCTCCCTGTGGATTCAAGGCCTTTCCCCCACATCCAAACCTGGGGCTGGCTGAGCAGGAGCAGGGATGAGGAGAAAAGGGAGCCCCAGGTACCCTCCTGGGCTGCAGGGAGGAGCAAAGCTCCAGTTTTGGGGGACCCAAGGAGCTGCTTTAACATCTTACAGCCTCCAAAAGAGGGAGGCAGGGAAACACAAGCCACTGTTTATTGGGAAAACATCCCATGCATCATTCCTTGTCAGATTGCAGAAATGAAGAAAAGAGAGAAAAAAGAAATCAAAGACAAAATGCTACACAAATCCAGGAGCTCAGTACTTGGAAAACTGCTTATTCCATAGGGAAAAGCCTTCTCCACCTCATACACCCCCAAGAGAGAGCAGCTCCTGCCCAAACAGGCTCCTCACCCCCTTCCCCACCCAAAACTCCAGCACAGCCCTGGGGGACTCTCCTGAACGTGAGGTGTTCATGTATCTTTAATTATTGTTTCAGCCACATAAATCCATGCAGAATTAAAATTCATGATGGTTCTAGGGTACAAGTGCAAACAATTTGTTCGGTAAACTTTGCTCTAATTGGCATTCTGAAAATTTCCTGTTAATCAAGCCCCCTGGGCTCGGTTTACCAGTGTAGTTGTGCCTGGGAATGTCAGTGCTTGGAGGGTGCACGCGCCAGCGCCGATTTCAAGGGTCTTTATACGATATTAACTCACACACTTTGTCCTCACATTAATTTGCAAGTAATTTTTTAACAACCTTCCGTGGCCCTGTCTTTTATCTCGCTGCTTCATTACTCGAGGCGAGGGAGAGAGAGGAAGAGCATTTGTTAAACCTGAGACTAAATGGCACTGGGAAAGGTCCAGGGCCTAGTGTGGAACATCCCTGAGGGCACCTGGAATTCCTCCCTGAGGGAGATGCCTTTCCAGTGGCTCTCGACTCCAAGTGGCCACAGGAAACATGAGAAGATGTTTGGAACAGCATGGAAATGTTGGATGTGTGAGCCAGGTGCCCCCAAAAACAGGGATACAGAGGTGGGCACACCTTGGTCCCCTTGAGCCGAGTCACCTGAACAGCCAAAGCATGGCAGAGCTGCTTTTTCCCATCTCCCTGTGCATGGAGAACATCAGGACATGCCAAGGTCTGTGGGGTCCTGCTGCACAGGCCCACTTCCCACATACAATCCAAGCAATTGGCCAGTTCTGGATTTGTTTCCCCCAGGGAACACCTTCTCCGCTCAGTCCCACCTGGGATCACTGTCAGGAGCACTCAGCAATGCCCTCCCTTCAGTTTTGCAGCGTTATCAGGCAGGTCCTTAACTTGCATCCCAAGAGATTTGGGAGTAGGAGAAGCTTTGCATCACCTGAGTGTCTCTTCCCACCAGCACAGGAAGATGGGATAACAGAAATAACAAAATAATGAGCATCCGACAGCGATCGGGGCCGCAGCAGAGGAGCTCTCTTGGATGGCAATGTGCAACAAGGAAACAGAGAACTGGCAGTTCCCAGAAGACACCAAAGATGGTGCACAACAACAAACTGCTTCCCTGGGAAAGCAGATAAGAAGCATAATTAGATGGCATTACGGCAGCAGCAGGGCCTGGAAGCTGGAAAGAAATCGCGTGGAGAGTGGGAACAGGCACATGCCTGAGGGAAATACAGGTTCACAGAGTGGCAGCAGCTCAGAAGGTTTTGGAGGCAACCAGAAGAGCCTGCAAATAAATCAGATGTAAAATGAGAACAGGAAGAGTTGGAGGGGCCGTGAATGTCTGGGGAAGGAGAATGGACTGAGCGTTCCAAGCAGGGATTTGTCCCATCTCCACTGCTTCTGTCTTTCTCAAAAGGTTAATTGTGGGTGAAACTTAATGAAACAGCTTTGAAGGGAACAGTGGGGAAAGCCAGGGTGAGGGAAGGAGTTTAAAGCCATTTGGATATGTCAAATGTATTCAAAATGAGAGGATCTGATGAAAAGCACCCAAGAACGTTGAACCCTTGGTGGTTATCTTCAAAATTGATGAAGGTCCAGAGGTCCCTGGAGATGAGAGAAGCACCTCTCTTTGAAGAGGATACTTAAAATTAAAAAAAAAAGTTAGAAAAAAACCTGAATAATCATCTTAATCTAAATCCCCTGAAAGAGGCTGGAGGAAAGTCTTAAATGAGCAACTTGTAAAAGGATGAATAAAATCAAAGAACATGGGTTTGTCAAGAGCCAGTCATGTCAACCCAATTTAATTTCCTCCTTTGATAAGGCAACAGGAGGACTTCAGGATGGAAAGCAGAAAACACACGAGTGAGGAGGTTTTTTGCATTTTCCCACTAAAAAATCGCCCTCTGAAACCAATCAGAGCTCAACTGGCAGAGAAGCCACTCCTGAAGAGGAGGAATCAAGGGACAAGGAGGTTCTCCAGCCTCCACCTTGGCTTTAGAGGAGGGGCTCTCAACCTCCCTCTCCATCCTGCCTTTCTCAAGCCTGCCAGTCCCCAGTTGAGACTAAACCTTTGTTGTGCTGAGCTCCAGCCTCTCGTGCTGGTTTATCCTTCATTTCCCCATGGCATCAGCATCCCCATGAGCATTTAAGCAGAACCACCCTGATGCAGCATTATCCCCTATTAACCTCAGAGGCTGGCATGGAGCCTGGAAGGCACTTTTGGAGGAGCTTCAGTCCATTTGGAAATGGTGCAGATCCATGGAAACACAACCTGGGAAACCTGAGTGGCAGCTGGGAGGCTCCACCGCTCCACTCCTGGACGGACAGATGGACTGATGGATGGGGACTCCTGCAAGCCCCAATCCAGGGACTTTGGGAGCTGCAGGAACTGCTGCTGGAGGATTGCAGGAGTGGAAGCTTTTGATATAGTTTCAAACAATGTGTAATTATCAGGTAGCTGAAAATTAGCCCATCTGTGCCTCGGGAAAAGACAATGGGAAGTTGTGTGTTACTAATGGCTGAAAAGCGCTGGCAACACAAGACAGGAAATTCTCAGGCAACTTTTTTCTTCAGGTAATGTAATTACACAGCATAATCCCCAAATCTCCTGACTTTTTGGTGGGGTTTGATAAAGCTTATGAGGTCTTCATCTCCCTTGCTGCTTCCTCTCCTTGCTGCAGCAGCACAATTTGGGAATTTTGAGCCCGACTGGGCAGCAGCAGATGTGGGTGACATAAAACTGCCTTTACAACACCCAGCTAAAGACTATCACAGGTTTTTCTCAAGCAGATTGTAAATTCCCACCTGCCTCTGCCACAGCCTCGCTCTCTGAATGCAAAACACCCGAGCTTGTCACATTATTTTGGATAAAATTTCCTTCTGGAAGAGTTGGGCAGAGCCTGTCTCTGATCCAGGTCAGTGCACACACAAGCAGCAGCGTGGGTCAGATTTAGGACCCCTTTTGTTTTCCCTGCTTTTGGGCCCTGCTGATCCAGCATACAACAAAAATAATCCCCCAAACCCCAGGATTTCTTTAAATGCTTCGAGGATCTGGTGATAAGGTCTTGTGGGTCAATGAAGCAAAGCTGGGATGGCACAAACCTCATGCAAACAGTCCAGGCACGGTAAATAGCTCATGATTTTTTTGATTTATACTTTTTTCTGTGGAATAACTAGGACCAAATTGCTTTTTCCTTTCCTGGTCGGAATTATTCAGAGAATTTTTTCTGCTGATTTTTGCTATTTTCCCTCTTGAGAGCGTTTGCTCCTGAAGATGGCTCAGCCCTGAATGGAAAGCAAACATTGCCTTCACCTTCAGTGAACTTTGAAGCCATTGATTTTTACTGGGCACGAAAGGAAAGCTGAGAAGTGACAGCTCCGTGGGCTTTGGGCAGGGGGAATTTTGCCATTTCACACCTGTTGGTGCAGGAGGACTCAGGGCATCCCAGCACAGATTTGACAGATGCTCTTTGGGCTCACCCAGCCCCGGCCTCTCCCACACGTGGGGCCCTCCACGGCCACCCAGCCGATGCTTGAAGCAGCCCAGAAGAGGGAGGACTCTGAGGAAAGCGATTCTTGCTGGCTTTTGTCTGGTAATCTGAGGTCAGGAAAACAAACTGCTTCCTCTCAGCTCTCCCCAGCGCCGTGGTGGGAAATGCAGCCAAGCTCCAGCACCGAGAACAAAGCCAGAGCTGGCACAAACACAGGAGCTCCTTAAATGAGTTTGCCATTAGCCGGAAGGGCTGCAAATTGAAGCGAAGATAAGCCCCTTAGCATTTCCCTTCTTTAATCCCAGCCTCATAAAAGCAGAGATGTGTTCCTATTCAGTGGGCTTTATACAGAGGCAGGTATTTCATTTACCCAAAAAACCCCTGGATCGGATAAATTATTAATGTTATTTATAAAGGCAATTCTGCCATTCAGCAACTTCTTTTGGATCCCTACGCTTAATCTTGCTGCTTAGCATAAGATACACTCCAGTTAAAAGGCAAAATCACATTCCCTTACAAGGCCTGCAAAATAAGGGAGCGCTGAGGTGCCTGGAAAAGGGTTGTAGTTTAAATTCTGCTCTAAAGACTAATACATTTATCAGTGGCAAACATAAGCCCTGATTTCCACTTGCTTGTACCCTCCCTGCGTGAGGATGGGGCCTCGCTCACACGCAGCAAGAGCTGTTTAAGCTACTCAGCAACACGCTGGTGCTTCCAGAGCCTCTGTGAGGCTGCCTGGGGGCTGGGTGGAGCCCTAGGGGGAGAATTCTGGGATCACTGAGCTTGGAAAAGCCCTCCCAGACCATCAAACCAAGCTGTGCCCATCCCGACCCTGTCCCCAGCCCAGAGCACTGAGTGCCACCTCCAGGCCTTCCCTGGGCACCTCCAGGGATGGGGACTCCAAACCTCCCTGGGCAGCCCCTGCCAAGGCCTGAGCACCCTTTCCATGGAGAAATTCCTGCTGCTGTCCAAGCTGAGCCTCCCCTGGCCCAGCCTGAGGCCGTTCCCTCTGCTCCTGTCCCTGTTCCCTGGGAGCAGAGCCCGACCCCCCTGGCTGCCCCTCCTGGCAGGAGCTGTGCAGAGCCAGCAGGGCCCCCTGAGCCTCCTTTGCTCCAGGCTGAGCCCCTTTCCCAGCTCCCTCAGCCCCTCCTGGGGCTCCAGCCCCGTTCCCTGCCCTGGACATGCTCCATCCTCCAGTCTTACCCTGAGGGGCCCAGAACTGGACACAGCCCTCAGGGGGCCTCACCTGTGCCCAGCACAGAGGGACAATCATTTCCCAGCCCCTCTGCCCCAGCCTGGAGCTCTGCCTGGCCTTGTGTGACCCAAGCGCAGGACCCAGCAAAGCAACCCTGTCCCCTCCCTGTCCCGCTCTGGGACACCCACGGCCACAACTTCGGCTCTGCAGGCTGAGCCCAACACCCACCCCATGGGCCAGGGTGTTGCCAGGGGCAGGGACACACCAGAAGAAACATCCAAATCTCTCATCGAGGCATGGGGAATGGAGCTGGGATGTTTAGAGTCTCAAAACAGATCCTCAGATGCTCCAGGAGAGCTGCCACCATGGTGGCATTGAGGATCTCAGCCCCAGCGTGGCACAGAGCCACAAGGAGCAATGGAATAAACACGGGAACCTGGGAGTCCTGGCCAACATCACCACTCCAGCTCCAGCAGTGGGACACAATGGACCAGTCCCATGGCAGAGAAAAGCAGCCTCCTCCCAGCAGCAGGGCAGCCCAGGCTGTTTTGGGGCTCAACATCCACACTTGGGAAGAGGAGAGCCAGCAGCTCCCATGGGAGACGTGCTCCAGCCTCTGGGAGGGGAACAACTCCTTGCTCCCACATCCAGGACTACACTTGGAATTACCTCTATCCCACCCCATGATCCCGTGAACATCCTGGTAGTTGCACAGCCACAAACAGCCACAAGCCATCCCTCAAATGGGAGGGCAACACACATGGGAATTGCAGGGAGCTTTGGAAAAATCCCTCATGCAATGTTTCCTTCTATGTCTGTTCCCCAAAATCCTTTTTCCAGCATTTCACTCTCTCAAGGCTCCACAACAAATCGAGCAGCCAGCACTGGCTGAGGTTCTGTTGCAGCACAATTTGCACCCAAGGCAGAGGATTTTTGTTTGCTGAACTCACCCAACCTTTTCACGGTGGGGTTGCAACACCAACGTGTGTTTCCCATGTGTTTTCCATGGATTCCAGCCCTGAGGATGTTCAGGATCCATTTTCCCCCAAGCAGAGGACAAGCAGGGGCTCAGGGGTGGCACCTTTGGTCAGCAGGGAGGGCTCCTGCAGCTGCCCTTGGAGCTGGAGATGTTTCAGCTCTGGGCACCACAGAGAAGCTCACTGTTATGTCAAAATGCCTCCTAATAAGATTTTAAGTTTGTTCAGGGAGCTGGAATGAAATATTTAAACATGGCATCAGAGCAGCATTTTATTCTCATGAAAATGCTGAAGTGCCATTTGCAAATCAGAAATGTTTTCAAATTTTGCTTTGAAATCGCAGCATCTTTATGCAACTGTTTTGTGTGGGTTTTTGGTTTTTTTTTCTTTCCAGGGAGAAACAAATCATGGGGAAAAATAGCTGAGATCTTGGGCATTTCCTCACAAATCAGGTGTCTGCTCTATGGTCTGTTCTGGTGAGGCTCTTTGGAGCCATCATTCCCATTTGGAGCAGGGAGAATCAGCCTGGAGAGCAGCCCCTGTTGTTGCATCCAGCATTCAAATTCCATTATCTTTGTTTCTTGCACTGACAACGAGACATTTAGGTTGGAGAACTCCACTGGGCATTAGTGCTGCTCTGAAGGGTTTGCATGATTTGAGATAAATGTCATAAAAGAAATAGCAAGTTCTGCTATAAAAGCACAGCTGTCCTACTTTTTTATTATTATTGGGGCAGATTTCCCTTTTTTTAGGTACAGTTTATTCACTTGCAGTTCTCCATTTCCCTATATATAAAATTATCTTGTTAAATACAAGGATCCAGCTTGTTTCAATCCCTCCTCAAGACTTGGATACTTTTTTGTCCCACTCCTTTCTGTCCCCTGCTCCAGCCAGGTAGCCCAGAGCCATCCAAAATCTTTGGGTGTGGGTGATGTTTGGTCTGTAAGTGACTGAATTTTGAGACATGAATTAAACTATTTTCAAAGGAAAAAGCAGCTTTTTAGGCAGTCCTGGCCAAGTTCAGCATTTGAGGTTCAAACTGTTATTAAGAAAGGGTTATTCTATAATAGTGACCAAAATATATTCGAATTCAGCATCTTAGGATCAAAAAGCCCCAAATCCCTTAAGATTCTGCCTGACTTTAAAATAAAAAAGAAAGACCTTGTGATTTGTATACAGTTTATTCATGGGGGTTTTTTAATACAAAATTCAAAGAACTGCAAGGAGAAAATGTTGGCAAGCAGCACAAAAAACTGCTTAAAAATAACATATGAAAGTGTCAGAAGGAATGTGTATCATTTATCCAAAACATTGAGGATCCAAAATAGCTGAGAGAGGAGGAGAGCAGGAATCTGAAAAAGCCTTCCCAACTGAAGGCAGGTCTGAACACAGAGAGTAGACAGGGCTTGTCTTGCCCAGTTAAATGCACAATGAAGATGTCAGGATAGCACAGGATTTTAAGGCACAAAAGGCAGTTCCTCAGCAGTCAGGGAAGGACAGAGCTGGGAATTTTCTGGTTCTGAGAGGAGTTATTGTGGTCCTAGGGGGATCTCCTTGGATCAAGGTGTTCTGTATGGAACCAACATTCAGGAAGGCAGCAAATCTCCAACCTGCAGATGCTGCTCTTCTAAACCCTGCCTGAGATTTGATCCAAACGAGGCATTGTGATTCTCTGAGGAGCTGTAAATGCACTGTGAAATCAGGAAATCAGCTCCTTTCAGCAATACCACAGCCAGGAGCTCGCACTGGCTCCAGCTGATCCAGATTTCCCCCTTTCCACCAGCTCCCTGATGTTTGAGGTTCTGCTTTGCTGCTCCAAAAGGCCCCTTCCAGCACCCAAACCTGCCCCAGCCTCTCCTGCTGCTGCTCCCAGAGCCACCTGTGCACACAAAGCAGGGAATGAAAGGGAAGTCAGCCTGGAGAAGAGAAGGATTTGGGAAGACCTTATAGCAGCATTTCAGTACTGGTAAGGAGCTTCAAGAGAAGTGGAGAGGGACTTTGGATAAGGGCATGGAGTGCCAAGACAAGGGGGAATGGCTTCCCACTGCCAGAGGGCAGGGTTAGATGGGATACTGGGGAAAAAATTCCTCCCTGTGAGAGTGCTGAGGTCCTGGAATGGATTTTCCAGAGAAGCTGTGGCTGCCCCATCCCTGGAAGTGTCCAAGGCCAGGTTGGACAGGGCTTGGAGCAAACTGGGATAGTGGAAGGTGTACCTGCCCATGGCAGGCATGAACTAACTTTTAAGGTCCCTTCCAACCCAAACCATCCTGTTATTCCATGCAATCTGGCTGTGATTTCTTCCACCCTAAAAGCAGGTCCTGGTCAATGACGTTCCCACCATCCGGAGGGATCAGCACTTCCAATGCACCCAGTGCCTGGAAAGCTACACACAACTGGTGCCTTCCCCACTCAGCTGCTCCCTGCTGCTCCAACCAGGGAGGCAAAACCCCTGGGAGCACCGTGCAGGTGCTCAGAGGGAATTGCAGTGCTGAGGCTGCAGCGCTCCAGCTCCTGCCTGGCTCCTGGGAAGCTGCCAGCCAGAGGGAAGTGCAGGCAGAAAATGAATAGCAGAAGAGATTGCAGGTAATTATGTTTCTTAAGCTGTTAACAGGATTGGCCATTTGATAAATGAGAGGATTTGGGAATGTTTTGTCACTGACAAGGCATTGTAAGATCCGGGTGGAAACGGGAACGTTTCTCTTCCACGGCGTGAACAAGAAGGAAATTCTCCTGGGATGTTCACGCACCGTGAAATCCATCTGAAACCTGGATACCAGCACATGAAGGAAAAAGGACAGATACAGAACTCCTGCTGGAAAAACCCCACCAGGTCTCTCACATATGCAATTAATTTGTTTTTTGTGCCACTCCCACGTCCCCAGAGCCTTCTGCTCTTTTATGGTGAACCCCCACGTCCCTCCATATGGATTTTGGTGCCACCAGGGCCCCTCAGATCCCTCCATCTGCTTTTCAGAGCTCTGGATCCCTCTGGCTTTCCTCTGGTTCCCTCAGCTCTTGGTTTGCTTTTGTGTTCCCTAGTTGGAAAGGGAAGGGGAGAGGCAAGAGGGAGAGACAAGAGGGACACCAGCTCTGCTCTGTTTGTCCTGCTCCAACTGTGCCCCTCAGGAGGGTCTGGGCATCCCTGGAGTCCCTCTGGTTTTTTTTTTTCCAGTGCCCTCAGGGGCCTTGATGTGATTTTCAGGGTGTCCCAGGGCTCTCAATCTGATTTTCCCTGGGAATCTGTGCTTTGGTGCCCTCAGGATCTCTCCATGGTCTCTGTGGGCCCTTGGGATTCTCAGTCCCACCCCACAGCAGTGAGGCAAGGGCAGGGCCCAAAACAGTCCCTGTTTGAGTGCCAGAGCAAAGGAAAAGGGGAAGGCTCTCCCAAAGCTCCCTCACAGCTTTGCATTTCTTTGCTTTGGGTGTCTTTTAGCAGCCAAACCGATGCAGGAGCTGTGGGACAAGCTGAGGATGAGGAGCAGGGCAAGGTCTGCTGCAAAGATCTGTTACCAGGCCTTCAATAAACCAGAAGTCATCTTGTCTCAGCTGTGGTTTGCTCCACTTTTTATTTCCAAGAGGAAAACTATCCCAGCGTGATGCCAGCACGGTTGATTCCTGCTCAGCCCTCCCTGTGGTGTGGCTCCCCAGCGGGGAACTGGTTACAGGGGCCTTTTCCTCCTGGGCCACCTCCTTAAGGGGTAAATGAAGGCAAAATCCAGTTCCTGCTCCTGCAGACAAGGTCTCTGGAAAACAAAACAAGGTCACTCACTCTGTGCAGCTCCAGCTGAAGCCTAAAATGCTGGCCCCAAGCAGCTTGGAGGGCGGGCAGGAGGTGAAATAGCAGTTTATTCTTAGCAATAAACACCTAAGAAAACAGAAATAACAGGAAAGAAATCCCAGGCACTTTTCCTCTATAAACAACAGGACTAAAAGCCCTGTTTGCATCCAAGCAGGGGCAGATGTGAACACTGGGTTTGTGCCCCTCTTCTTCAGCACCCCCAGGCAAGCCCAGGCTTCTCTTCTCCACACCCAGCAGGAGACAGAGCTTCAGCCCCAGCTGGGCAAGGAAAGATCTCCAGCAAAGCTCAGCCCAAAGCCCAGGGCAGCCACAGGAACACAACTGCCACCTGGAGTGGGTCACAGCTCAAGCACAGAGAGGTTTGTTCTTGGAAAGGAAGATGGGTTTCCAACCCACTCCTGTAGATGGATGAGAAGAACTTCCCAAAGGCCTGACCCATGGTGGCAGCCTTGGCCTTTTATAAACCCTTGGCCAGCCATGGGAGCCAGAATGGTCAGGAAGAGCTTTTCTCTCCAGCGAGGAGCATCTGACAAGGGAGGCTGAGCCTGTTGCCACCTTTAGTCCCAGGCAGCCCCACAAGACGTTCCCACAGAAAACCCAGTGCCACAAAGATGATCCCGAGCACCAAACAGCCCCAGCTCAGCCCCCTGCAGCCCTCACAGCCCTGCAAGGGGAGCTCCTCCCTCAGAGACTGGGAAAGAACCTCTCGATTGCCCCACATCAGCCCTTCCCATGGGGAGAGCAGGGAACTCCTCCCTCAGAGACTGGGAAAGAACCTCTCGATTGCCCCACATCAGCCCTTCCCATGGGGAGAGCAGGGAACTCCTCCCTCAGAGACTCAGAAAGAACCTCTCGATTGCCCCACATCAGCCCTTCCCATGGGGAGAGCAGGGAACAACTCCCACACCTGCAGTGCAGGACTCTGCTTTCACCACCCTGGAAACAGCCCCACCACCAGCTCAGGCCTGGGGGGCCTTGGATTTGGGATCTGGGATCCCGACGGCTCTGGCAGCAAGGGATCCCCTCCAGATCCACCTCCCTGCACCTTCTGGGCACACCTGACCCACCAGGAGTGGGGTACAGAGGCCCCCAAAGCCTCCTTGGGGTTTAGCTTTGGTCACTCACAACTTCTGGGCACTCATCCAACATCTCCCCACCCAAATCCTCCCCTGCTCCCAGGCTGAGCCACCCTCCTCTCTTCCACGTAACCCTGCAATCCAAAAATGCCCACAGACCCTAAGAGAGGACCAAGCATCACACCAGGAATTAAAACATCTCCCAAGACAAGCTGGGAACAAGAAAACACCAGCAATCTCTTCTCAGCCCTCCAAAATACTGCCATAGCCCCCACACTTTGTACCAGCACCTTCTAAATGTGCTGTAGAGTCCAGGCATCTCCACAGCTCCAGAGAAAACCCTGGAGAAAAAGGTGAGGGGTCAAAAATCCTCAGCCAGGGAGGCAGAGCCTCACACCACAGCACTGAGTGAAAAAGGGGAAGATCCTGTGCCAGGGCTGAGGGATGTCTGACCCTGGGAATGCAGAAGCTGCTCCAGATACTCAAAATCATTGCAGGTTCCAGAAACAGAAAAGAAAGAACCAGCTCAGCCACCTGATGCTCCAGAGGAGCAATGGGAATTAGGGAAGGGCATGGATTGAAGGGAGAAAGGAGCCAGCAAGGCCTTGGAGTGAGATAGTGCAGTTCTGGGTTAATTTTTCACAGAGGAAGAAAAGGCAATAAAATCAAACTCCCTTCTAACACATCTAAAGAGAAATACAAGCACTTGAAAGGACCCAGGACAGACCTACAGACATCTGTGCTCTTGCCCTTCAGAGGATTGTTTCCAAGAAGAAGGAAAACCCCCCTCACCTGTAGCTCTTCCCCAGCAGCTCTGCAAAACCCCAGCAACAAACAAAGCCCTCAGATGCTGTCCTTGTCTTCCCCTCAACCACAGCTCTGCTGGCTCCATCCTGCTGCAAAAATCACATGTTCCTTTTCCACTCTTTTTTAGTAAAACATTAAAAAAAGAGCTTGAATTACCCCCACTTTTTTTCCCTCTCCACATCTCCCAGCACCACAGCCAGTCTGATTTGGTGCTGGCAGCCTCCAGTCTCTTTTAATTATCCCTGTGGTTCTGTTCAAAGATGTGAGTTCCCTTCCCTGGGAAGTGGTTACTCCAAGATTGGTGGTGTGTCTCTCCATAGAACAGTCTGGAAGTAACCTGACTCCAATCTATTTATAATATTTTTAAGCTGCTGCCTGGGTTAAGCTCCACATAGTTGTCACTAAGGCAGGCACTAAGATTAAAGAAGGGCTGTGCTTCTGAATGTTCAAAAAGAGGAAAGGGAGGAATTCAAAGTATTTTTTTAAGTTTCAAGCGACTTTTGGTGCCTCCTGAAAGCTTCCATGTGGCTTCCGGTATGAACCAGAGCCTTCAGTGTCCATCCCCCAAGGCTGTGATTACGGGTTTCAAAACTTGTGTATGAATATTTTTGTGCCCCATGGGAAATCATAGGATCAAAGAATCCTGGAATGGTTTGGGTTGGAAGGGACCTTAAAGACCATCTAGTTCCAACCTCTAATTAAGTGGCTGTCTTAGCAAATAGGCACCAAGTTGGAAGCCTTTAGGAAGATCAGAAGGCAGCTCTGAGTGATGAGCAAAATGAGGTAGAAAAGAATTACAATTTCATAAAAACACAGAATGGTTTGTGTTGAAGAAACCTTAAAGCTCATCCAGTCCCCCCCCTGCCATGGGCAGGGACACCTCCCACTATCCCAGGTTCCTCCCAGCCCCGTCCAGCCTGGCCTTGGACACTTCCAGAGATCCAGGGGCAGCCACAGCTTCTCTGGGCCCCCTGTGCCAGGGCCTCCCCACCCTCCCAGGGAACAATTCCTTCCCAATATCCCATCCATCCCTGCCCTCTGGCACTGGGAGCCATTCCCTGTGTCCTGTCCCTCCATCCCTTGTCTCCAGTCCCTCTCCAGCTCTCCTGGAGCCCCTTTGGGCACTGGAAGGGGCTCTGAGGTCTCCCTGGACCCTTCTCTTCTCCAGGTGAGCACCCCCAGCTCTCCCAGCCTGGCTCCACAGAAGTGCCTGAGAGGAGGTTCAGGCAAAAACTGAGCTCTCCAAACACTGCCCCCCTCTTCAGCCAAGGCTGAGAAGGACAGGACGGTCCCTGGGCACCACAGCACTTGGCAGAATAACTGAGAATTCCTAGTTAATCTACTGGAAAGAGTTTTGGAGCAAGGGGAAGGAAGCACCATGAATATGCAGCAAATACAGTGGGAAGCTGCTGGCTGCTGCAATGGCTCATTAAAGCTGCACAGCCCCAGCCCAGCAGCGCTGCAGCTCCCACTGAACGTGGCAGGATGTGCCACCCCAGATGGGTCTGCCTGGGGAGGCTGTTTCGGATAATGGTTCTCATGTTTCCATGGAATTTCCATATTCCCCAGCAGACACTCGCTGGAGCACTCCACAGCCACCCCGTGTGAACCAGCAGAATGCTGGGTACTCGCAATTAAGAGTGGATTACAGAAAAATAATCATGAAGTTCAAATTTGAAAAGAAGGCTGCATGCAATGTTCTCACTGGAATCAGGTTAGCACATCTCACTTTCCACAGGATTTTTTTAATGGCGAGTGTCACTCACAAAATAATTTTATGTATCTGAGTAAAATTAATCAAAACCAGAGGAAGAAAAGCAGCGCAAGATTAAATATCCAGAAAATATACCCAGAGACCTCTTGGCAGGAAGGATGGAAGGAAAGGACTGGGACTCACACTCCATCTGCTAATAATGAAAATGAAGAGACACAGTGGTGTGAGAACAAGGGAAAGGTTCACTAAGGAAAAGCCCTGCAGATTGCAAGTGCTGCAAGTGGAGTTATAAGAAAGGAAAGCCACGAGGCTTTAAAGTACAGAGAACACAAAAATCATCCTGCTCAGACAAAGCAAAGGGCCGTGGACTCTGTCTGCTCACATCTTGTGTCCTGTAGTGAGTGCTATGGGAAAACCTTACCCAAAGGATACTTTTCCTGGCTAAATTTCTGGATTGTCAGTTCCTGGCCTATGGCCACCAAAATTTCACACAAGTGAACTGAGGGAGAGGACACAGCACCATGGCAGGGCCCTGTTAGGCCACGGAGGAGCAGCTGCACACGTGGATCTCTACATGCAGGAGTTCTGCCCATCCACATCAAGGGACAGCACAGGGAATTAGCCAGGCCAGGTGGGACAGGGTTTGGAGCAGCCTGGGATAGCGGAAGGTGTCCCTGCCCATGCCAGGGGATGGGAACCAGAGGAACTTTAAGGTCCTTCCAACCCAAACCAGTCTGTGGCTTTGTGATCCCCTGTCAAAGGTGTGAGGAGACTGGTGGGAACAGGAGATAACAGCTTTGATAAAGGAGTGAGGATCTCTGACAGCTGGAGATGGAGCACAAGGCACAGGAGAGCCTGGGCAGCATGGAGGGGTTTGGAAAGGGATTGACCACCTGAACTTCAGGGATCATCTCCTCTGCTGCTTGCCCTACCTCCAGACCTGCTGGGGATGTATCAGGATGCCTCTCCAGGGGCAGGAGCACAGGTGAACCAGAGCTCTTCCCCACACACTGCTGAGGAAGAAGACAGCATTCCAGTGTTTGCATCCCCTTCTGTGGCCAGGGATCTACAAATAACAAGGTTTCTGGGAACAATGTGATGTTGTCACCCTTGATAAAGACCTTAAAGCTGAGCCTGGAGGCAGAGTTGTGCTGGGTTCCATCCCACACTCAACAGGCATCACACGTGGAAAAGCACCAGTTTTCCACCTCTGTGCTGTTGATTTTCCCTGGTCCCACCTGTGCCTCTTCAGCTATTTCTGCTTCTCTTCCTACCTTACATCTGTTTACCTTTCAAGGCCTCCCAGCTGCCGTGGTTCCGAGCTCTGCTGGCACATCCCAGCTCTGCCCTGCAGGGGAATCCTGCTCCTGCCTCAAGCCAGGAGTGGGGCCAGTTGTTGCACAGGCTCTCTGTGGATCAGAGCTGAACATCCATAGATTGACACAGTGAGAGACTCAGAACATGGCAGATGGAAGAAGAAATGTACATTTTTCATTGGGGTTATTCCTTTCCTAAATTTCAATTCTTTGATTCAAATATTAAGACTCTGGCTCAGCAAAAGAGAACTATTTGGCATTGCTGTTGGGGGGTTTATTTATAGATGTATATATTCAGTGTTAAACATAGAATCACAGAATCCTAGAATGGTTTGAGTTGGCAGGGACCTTAAAGCCCATCCAGTGCCACCCCTGCCATGGCAGGGACACCTCCCACTGTCCCAGGTTCCTCCAAGCCCTGTCCAGCCTGGCCTTGGACACTGCCAGGGATGGGGCAGCCACAGCTTCTCTGGGCACCCTGTGCCAGGGCCTCCCCACCCTCACAGGGAAGCATTTCTTCCATATATCCAACCTAAATTTCCCTTTTTTCAGGTTGAACCTATTACTCATTGTCCTATCACTGCAGTTCCTGATGAATAGCACATAATAACATAGAATACAAAGAGATAGAAATGTATCAAAACCACTGGCAAAACGGTGTCTTTTCCCTAATCCTCTTGCCATTTCACCTGACACTTTAAAAAATATCACAGAGTCAAACACTCACCGTGAAACCTTAAAAAAATTGACTGGTGTGGTCAAAGTTTGGTGGTGACATCAGCAAAGGAAAACAAAGCCCCAAATGTCAAACGCTGCTACGACATCGAGCTGGTTGTAAATCAATCGCCAGGAAAACTCCTGACCTACATGAACAGAAGCAGGAAACAAAGAAACCTCAGAATAAAATCCATGGCTGACAGAGCTTAGCACAAGAAAGTTATGTTTGCAGAAGAAATCCTAGCAACAGTATGGGGTCACTGCTCGGTGCAGGCAGGAGAATTGGGGAGGATTATGCAGAAAATGCAGAAGGGTTCAAACAGAATTTCAGTCGGTATTTGGAAAGAAGGATGATTTGCTTTCATTGCTTGAAGATGATGAAATACTTTCCAGTCTATTAGGAACTGAGAGGGATGGTAGAATCTCTCAGCAATGAACATTTTTAAATCAGCAGGCTCGGAAGCTCCGGCACCGCTGGCACAGGAGCTCTGGGCTCCACCGGCGTTGAATGTTAATAGCAGCAGATCTGTAAATGCCCAACTTATCAAAATCTATTAAACAGAAGGGAAGCAACGGGGATCAATGAACCATCAGAGGAAGGAGCAGCTCTGGGTCAAAGCAAGGGAGGGTTTTTTCCCAGCCTATCTGTCATCAGCGTGGGCAAGTGGAACTTGGAGCCACACAGAATCACAGAATCACAGACTGGGTCAGGCTGGGAGGGACCACGGGGGTCACCTGATCCCACACTGCTCCAGCAGGGTCATCCCAGAGCACAGGGCACAGGACTGACTCCAGAATATCTCCAGTGGGGGTCCCGTTCTCCTGAGCAGCTGGAGCCACCCTCTTTCCCACGCTGATGGCTCTGAGGCACAGAGATGTCACTTGGCAGTCACTCAGACCAAAGTGTTCTTCTCTGTAAGAAAACTTTGACTTCTGGGTTGGCTTGAAACCTTCTGCTGAAGGTAAGAGAGTCAAACAAAAGGGGATCTGGGCTCAAGCCCTGCTCTGTTGTTGCCCACATGCAGGGAGCTTTTAACCAGGGTTTTTGTGAAGCTGTTCCTGAGCTGTGCACTGGTCCCGGTGACTCGAGGAAGGGCTGCTTTGTGCCCATGAAATGTCCCCAGATGGGCACACAGAAACCCAGGAGTGCTGTGCTGTGGCTCTCTGAGCCAGGAGCTCTCCTCTCCCAAATCCACACCTCTGCTGGCTCCAAGAGCCAGCAACAGATCTGCTCGAAACAAGTTTAACTCCCTGTTCTTTGCAGCAAGAACTGAAGTGAGTTAAACCAGGGTGCACTTTACACCCCTGTGTAAACTCATCCAAAGAGCTGAGAAGCCTGGGAAGCTCATCCTACTTCAGGCTAGCACCAAAAACCAGCACACAAACCCAGTTCTGCACAAAACTTTTTCTTTCAACCTCACTGATGTTTTCGCCCTCCCTCCCCCCCAAAAAAGTGTTGCCCTAAACAAGGCTGTGCACAGTGCAAGTTGTAAAACACTCTGTTGGATCTCCCATTAACGTAATGAGGCTTTGCTGAAAACAGAGGAGCAAAAAAAAAGATTAATCAAAATCCTACGTGAATTTATTTATGGATCACAAAAAATGTTTCCAGAATATCCAAGACATGGTCGAGGGATAAAGTTAGATGAAGTTCGGATTTATCTCGATTACCTAACCTGGCATTAAAATCCTTTCCAGTGATCAGCAAACAGAGGGATAAAAAGATTTTAGAGACATTATGTAGGTCTGGAATAATTCCCAGTACGAGTTCCTATAAGAAGAGGAATTGTGGGAGGAATACAAATATTAATCAGAAGAAAAGGTTCTAAATTGGGAAACTGCTCTGGCAATGAGACAAAAGTCTAAGTCATTAGTGTAACAACCTCTAATCCCTATCAGAGCAGCCAGTCTCATGACAGAGATGGACGTGAAATGGCTTTCTCCATAAATATTTCAGGTTTGATTAATTCTAACTTTCTATGTCCGGACGTAACAAATATGTTGTGAAACATATCATGAAAAAACAGAGACATTTGGCTGAACAATCCAAAAGCATGTAGAAACCTCATTTTCTAGGAAATGGAGAAACACATTTTAAAGCTGTTTTCCTCTTAAATCCATGCAGAAAATTCCCCAGTGTCCAACTCTTTAAAATAACTTCTCCCCAAAAGAAGCAGCCTATCTAATTAAGTCCAGAACCATGCTACCAGTTTGACCCCGATTTCAATTGGCAACTCCCTGACAGGCACCAAAATACCTTATTAAATTTCTTCTAGGCATAGCAGTTCTGATTTATAACAAAAAAAAAAAAAAATAGAAGTAAATATTTTCTAGGTCAGAAAAGGCAAGAAATGCCAGGAAGAGTCCTGCAGTCCCAGGATTCACATGGAGCATCAGGCAGTAAGCTCAGAGTCCTGCTTTGGTGACAAGTCCTCATGTAAAGCAGATCATCCCTACCCAGAGACTGAAGCACATCCATATGCATAGCAAAGCTCTGAGATTACTCCCAGCACTCTCTTTTTTTCCCTGTAATTACAAATCTTTTCCTTTCAGAGGCTGTATAAGAAATATTCTTCAGTATAAGAAGCTCTCACAACACCCCCACAGTTGTGACAGTTCGACTGTGTTGGGGCTACACCAGAGCAGGTTGGATCCCACCTAAGAACAGCCTTGTTTTGGGAAAAGGACTTTTTGGGCAGCTCCATCTATCCCAGGCTCCTGGGCAGCCTCATCGTGGTCAAAAGGGACAGGGGACAGAAGTGAAAACTGCTTAAGTCTCATCCTGCAGTGGAAGAAATGGACCTGTAATCGTGGACTTTGGTGGAGGTGCCTAATGAAGCAGGAATTTCCTGTGGGAGAGGGAAGCTGCAGTGTTTTCCTATCAGGCTTGTGGACTTGGGTTGTTCTGGGAGAGGTTGGTACCTCCTCCATCAGCACCAGCAACTCCCACCACAACGGGCACATTGTGCAGGAATTTTGTGCTAATGGAGAGAATCACAGAATGCCAGAATATCCTGAGTCAGAAAGGACCCACAAGGACCACCAAAGTCCAGCTCCTGGCCCTGCACAGGACAGCCCCAAGAATCCCACCATGAATTGTTCCTGACTTAAAAAGATCCTCAAAGTACTAAAGGATTTTGGAAAAGCAGAGGGGCAGCTCTGAGCTCTGCTCTGGGATGGGGACAGCACCCAGAGAAGAGCTGGAGCTGTGCCAGAGAGGGTCAGGCTGGATTTTGGGATAAGGTTCTTCCCCCAGAGGGTGCTGGGCACTGCCCAGGCTCCCCAGGGAATGGGCACGGCCCCGAGGCTGCCAGAGCTCCAGGGGGGTTTGGACAGCGCTGCCAGGGATGCCCAGGGTGGGGCTGTTGGGTGTCTGTGCAGGGACAGGGGTTGGACTGAGGATCCTTGGGGGTCCCTTCCAGCTCGGGATATTCCATGATCCTATGATTTTAGCATGTTGCAGCTTGACCTACTTTACAATAAAGGATATAAAAGTTGCCATCAAACTTCCCCTCATTTAAAGGTTTCCACTTCTGATGTTATAATGGGCTTCTTATGTAATGCTGGAGTGTAGTTTAAAGGCAGCTGCATTAGATTCCAATTTTGCTTTTAAGTAGTGCTAGCAATCTAATTAAATCATCATTCCCCGAGTTTGCACCCTGCAGATGAGGAATCTTGCTTCCCAGAGCACTCCATGTCCTTCTGAGCTCCGTGAGCCAAACCCATGGCTGCCCAAGCACACAGCAAATACCTGCAACCATTTCAGAGCCAGGTGGAAACACCCTGGGGACAGCTGACACAGAAACTCCAAACAGGAACAAGTGTTTCTCTAAAGCATGAAATGAAGGATGAAAATACAGCTGAACAACATGGAAAACAAAAGCAGGATGGAAAGAGGAAAGTTTGGGATCACTGAACACAGCTTTAGACTAAACTGAGCTACAGTGGCAGCCACATCCATAATTCAGTTCTCCCCCGTTTCAAAGAGAGGGAGATGTTCTCCTCCAGCCTTACTCTCCACAGCCCTGCACATCTTGTTAGCTACTCCTCTGAGCCAATCCATCCAAACTCTCCATGGTTGGATCATTATGGATTGAATTCGGGTTCCCTTCAGCGACAGGAATTTTGGGACAGGCTCCCCAGGGCAGTGGTGGAGTCACCATCCCTGGAAGGGTTCCAAGAATGAGGAGATGTGGTCCTTTGTGACATGGGCACTTGATGACCTTGGAGGTCTTTTTGGGCCTTAATGATTCTGTGATTCTCTGATAATGAAACACCACTCATCAGAAAAACCCACGGAGCTTGGAGGGAAGGAGATAAACTGGGCTCAGTGTGGGGCTGAGCAATTTCAGTCTTCAAAAAGCACCAGAGCACTGCTCTGGCAAAGACCAAACTTAGCAGGTGAATTCCAGTGCCTCCCTTTCCAACTCCAGGAGCCCTGGGAAGAGCTGCACTGCTCATGGATTCTCTTGGCTCAGTCAGTGCTGGGGATCCTGGGCTGCAAACATCCCAATTCCACGTTCTGGACATTCCCTGTGCAGTGAACATTGGTTTATGGCTGTCTTCAGTCTTCCCTCCTTTTCTAAAATTTCTGCACAGGATTTCCCTCTCTCCCTTCCCCTCTCCTTCCCCCAAAGGCTGGGTTGGAGCATCCCACCCTTCCTGCTCCTGAGATCCCACTTGTGGTTCCCTCACCCTGGTTCCCCACAAGAAGAGCTGCTGGTGGGATGCTCACCAGTTCCTCCCTCACAGTGTCTGTTCTGGCCTAGAAATTGCCTTTATTGTCCTCCTTACCTCCCTCCAAGTCCTTCCCAGGTCCCTCTGCCCGGCTTTTGACAGCTGAAGGAGCCTCCCTAATTCTGTTTGGCAGGACAGTGACTCCCCATCAGCCTCCCAGGAATTCTTAATTCATTTCTACTTTTGACCTACACACCAGCCTTAGGCAGTACAATTTAATAATCAGTTATATGAGTGTGTATGACTTTCTGATTTAGACCTGGTGCCTCATAATTTCACGGGGTATCCTTAACTTCTCCTATTCTTATCTTAACTTTTCCTATTTCCTCTTATTTTTCCCAGCTAGGTAGGAGATCTCAAGGTCTCTGTCCCATGCCTGACTATTTCCTGTCCTGATACAAAAACCATTCTGTCTTCACCTACTTTCTGTGGGTGGAATTCAGATGAAAGAGCTTTAATTTCATGTTGGAGTTTATCCACCTCATAGATTGACACCTCCAGGTAGAAACCTAAATTTAGGAGTCTAAATCTCTGAGCTAAACAACTCCCACCCATCCTTTTTAGCTCTATTTTATTCTTTACAGAGACAGGATGAACAGAACTGCAGATATTAATCAATAGGTGGGTTTGCCAAACATTTATACAGTGACATGATCACATAATCATGTTTTCCTTTTTTTCCTCATTCAGTTGGAGTATTTCAGTGCTGTGGCCAACTGCTCCAATGTTTTCATGGAGTTATCCTACAGTGACTCTTTTTCTGAGTGACAATAATGCTCTGTTCAGGCCATAATTAAGTATAATATATCATTGAATATGGATATTCCCAGACAAACTATTTTGCATTTCTTAGCTCTGACTTTCACCTGACAGCCCCTCACTGCCACAAGGACCATCTGCTTCTCTTCCCAGGGTCACAGTGGACTATCCCAGCTGATTTTGTGTCATCCACAAACCTTGTCACTGCAATCTTCACCCCTCTTTTTATGTCATTTATAATTTCCTCATCATGTCTAAGCTGCTGAGCTCCTTTCTCTGGGAAAACTGATCTTTCCTCCCACTTCTTGCCCTGTTTTGTCTCCATCTTATTTACTTACAGAGGACATCTTATTACCTCAGCCTAACTACCTGAAGAGTCTTTGAAGGCAGACTTATTGACATTTGTTTGGGAGTCCATGAGCACTTTATCAGCTGGATCAGCCTTACCTACGAGCTTGTTGACATCTCCAAAGACCTCAAATAGATTTATGAGACACGGCCTCCTTCGGCAAGAACCGTAATGACTTCTTCCAAATAAATCACATTTATGAAATTGCCTCCTGCTTCTCTTCTTTATTATTGTAGCTTTTACCCACTTATTCAGGTTGGAAGTGAGATTTACTGATCTCTGCTATCCCACATTCGTCCTGGAGACCTTTCTCTCAAGGCTGAAGGCACATTTGCCACTGTCCATCCTTCTTGCAGTGTGGCCAACTCAAATGACACTTTTCATGCTACATTTAGCTTTCTCTTAATCTTCTGTTTGAGGTCTTTCAGAACTCCTGATCGAGTATCATCTTATCTTGTTGCTTTCTGACTGCTCATTTTATTGATTTGTTCCAAAATGTCCTCTGCTGGAACTTCATTTAGGGACAATTCCTCATGCCCTCCACTGCTTCACCACTAATGCACCCCTTTCCAGCCTTCCTCTGTAATTTGTTCCCTATTATTACAGTTTCCTACCCTTCTGCCAAGTTTCTGAGGCATTCATTATGTCAATAATTTCCTTTAAAATCATTCTCGTTCACCTCTTTGGGGCTTCAGAGTTACAGCATTTGTATAGATATATTTTTACATTTTTTATTGATCTCATTGCCCATTTTTCATGGGACCTGCTTAGCTGGGACTTTAATTGCTGAGCCCATTCTTTGCTATTTCCTTCCTTGATGTTATTGATTTCAGCTCCTTCCATTTTTCTAAATTACATGAATTTTCTTATTTCTCTTGAAGAGGATCTGGAGCCATGTGCAGTTGTTTATTTGGTGACTCTCCACAACTGCCAGCTATAAAAATACCTCCTTGCTTTGGAATGTTAAAACCTAGTTTGCAATGTGATTTATATAGCTTATCTCTCCTGTAAAAACTACCTCACCAACGACTGAGAATCTGCTTGTCTGGTGCTGTGACAATTTATAACTCAATGATTTCACTTCCAAGTCTCTTTCCTACCCATTCCTGACGTTGGTACCCACATCACTCATACCACCAGCTCCCTCTAGCACTGAGTGTGGACACAAAAGTCCAGCAGAGCTCAAAGCACTGCAGAAAATTAGACTTTCTCCCATGTTTCAATAATACATTTCATTAACACCTCCTGGTATGAGACTTTGGTGATTGCTCACTCTTCTTAAATTTTTTATTTTCTCTAATTCCCATATCTGTTCCTGGCACGCTTCAGGCAGGCAGTTGGACCTTTTTCTATATATTTTGGTATTTATTTCCTCTTTCATAAATGTGGCACAAAGCACGTCTTTCTGTTTATCTGTTGATTTCTGGATCACTTTCTCTGCGTTAGAAAATCTCATCCTGACCTTCAAAATCCTGGTTTCTTCACAATTTTTATGAGTTAGCTCTTTGTTAAATCACGGACATCATTAATTAAACAACTGAAGAGAACACCAGGACACAGCAGCAGGACTTCAAACAGCCTCCCAGTCTGACAGGGCACCCACACCACAGTAAAAGCACACACTCTGAATGAGGATGTGCCAGCTCTGAGCTGCCAGGACCAGGAATTTGGCTCCCCCTCATCCCTGCATCCAGGGCTGCCTGAGGGGCTGCTCTGGGCACAGTGCAGCCCATCCTTGCTGGGAGCCCACCCAGGGCCTCTGCTCATGGACCTGCCCACACAAAAAGCAATAAATCTCTGCCCCAGGACAGTTTCTGTGCCTGCAGCAGGCACTCCCATCCATCAGAGCAGGGGCTGCAGCAGATGGGCTCTCCCTCACACAGAAACAAGGTAAGTGTCTGGCCCAGCCAGAAATACTGGGCACACTGATACAGACCATATTTCTTTAGTCTGCTTCTCAGAGAATCATGTGGAACGGTTTCAAAAGCTTTCTGAAAGCAAAATATGTCCCATCTGCTGCCTCCTCTTCATCTCCTAGACATTATTTTCTCAAGAAAAGAAATTACAGTGAGATCGCATGATTAATTCTTGGTAAATCTATGTCTTTTTCTTTTTACCTTCTATTTGCTGTAAATTGAACATTATTTTTCAGACTTATTTGTGGGAAGAGTGGTCTCTCATTCTTTGGCTTCTCTTTTTTCAAAGGAGTAAACTGTGTTTGCCTTTGGACAGAGCTCAGTGATCTCACCTGCCTTCCAGGAGCTTCCAGGGCAGCCACTAATGCTTCAATAATTGCTTCAGCTACTGCCTGCACTGCCCACGTGGCTCTCCCAGCACAGCCCCAGAGCAGTTTGAGACCAGAGCTGCTGATCTGGAGAGACAAAGAGAGAACAAATCTAAAGCACAAACCCAGTGTAAAAGGACACGAGGGACGAGGCCTTGCTCTGCCTCTGCTCTCCTCTCACAATAAATAGTTTAGCCCGGTGCAGAATCATGGAATGGGTTGGAAGGACCTTAAAGTTCATCTCATTCACCCCCTGCCATGGGCAGGGACACTTTCCACTACCCCAGGCTGCTCCAAGTCCCATCCAACCTGGCCTTGGACGCTGCCAGGGCTGGGGCAGCCACAGAACACGGTGTTAAATTAGCAGGAAGCTGAGGAGAAGCAGGCTGCCAGCACCAGGAAGGCTCTATCTGAAAATCCATTTTAAGTAGAGAATTTTTGGTCGACTGTGCTGCTGGGGATTCAAACACCAGGAGCACAGAGCAGCTGCACAAGTGGTGACAGATTTGCTGACTTCCAGGGAGAGCACAAAGGGGCCTCTCCCGAGGCTCCTGGGTGGATGCTGGCAGTGCTGGGGAGGAGCACAAGGTCCTGCTGCATGTCACAGATCCTAAAGGGAAATGAAGGATCCTGAAAGGCAAAGTCAGGCTGCTGGCTGAAGATTTAGCCCCAGGGTACCGCTGGCAGTTTCTCTGAAATGCTCCCAGTTACACACACAACTCCAATTAGGCACAGGGGGAGGAGATGCTCTCTGGAGGTGATGGGCTCCATCAGAACTCCACAGAAATCAGACTTTGGAAAAACAGGCTCAGGAAAAGACATAGGATGTGTTTAATTAAGTGGGAGCTGAGGGAAATCTGTCATGAGCTAAGGGTAAACAGATTGCTGAGGGTTGGAACAACACAAATACTCTGTGAATGCAGCCAGTTCAGGGAAAGAGCTGAGTGCAGGGAGAGGAACGGCTCACAGGTGAAATTTAATATATCAGAATGGACTAAGAAGCTAAACAAAGCTGCCCCCTTAATTAAGAACTATAAATGAACAGATCTAAACATGGAGGGGTGTTACATTCAAAAAAACCAAAACGAGATGAGGTAAAACACAGGCAATAAAATCAGCAGCAAACAGCAAATCCCAGTGACAAACCCAACAGGGTACTAAAATATATGGCCATAAACTACAGAAAAGAGAGTATAAGTCATAAAAGTGAAAGATACTTTTTTTTATATCAAAGAGAATGTTTTAAGGAATCTAGTCAGACCAAAATTCTTACTGGAAAAGACCATACACTGAAAGTGCCTGGCAGTGAGAATGTAAATATATGAGCAGAGTTACCCCATCAGTCACCAGAGAAAGGAGACTGAGTGCTTAATGCTGAGAGGTGAAATACTAAACATGGGCCCCTCTATTATTCATAAAATAAATCGATCTAATGGCACAAAGGGGGAAAAAAAAGGTTAGAGAACCAATTTCTAGGAACAGAGTCAGCTTTGCAGAGCTCTCACAGCCCAGCAGCCACGAGGAGGCTGCTCCTGCTCCATCTCCTGCGAGGTACAAGGGGAGGGAGCTCAAGAAGAGGCAGTGGATGAAGCAGCAGAGAATTTGGGCTGCTCTCAGAGCACAGAACTCCTCCTGGAGTGCAGTGCTTCTGACCTGAGAGGGCTCAGTGGGGACAGAGCTCCCCACAACTGCTCAAGGTAAAGAGAGCTGAGATGGGAGGAGTGACCAGAATCAGGAATCTGCTCCCTCACAGCAGCACTGAAACAAAATCACAGAGAAACACAGAATTAACCAGGCTGGAAGGACCTTTGAGATCATTGAGTCCAAGCTATGAAGCCCCCAGTACATCCAATTCTGGTGTTCCCATTCAGCACCGTCAGAAGATTGGATTGGGGGCAGAAAAGAGCCATAAAAAGAATATGAGGAGAGGAGAATGTGTAACTGGGAGGCTGAAACAGCTCAATTGTGGGGCAATTCCAGAAGAACTTTCACAAAGGGGAAATATCAACCAACGCTTTTTAATCTCACCGAGGCAGAAGAAAGACTGAGGACTGAAAAATGAAGGTGATTCAAAGCAGAAATGAAACACACATTTTTTAACAGCACTGATGATTAAATTTGGGAACAAACTACCACCTGAAGTGATGGATTTTGCCACTCTTGACATCTGGAACATACATCCCTGTGAAAAGTTCAAGTTTTGATAAATAAGAATTTTTTTCTTCCCTGAAAAATAATTTTGTCAGAAAATTCTTCGCCACTATTCGGGTTTCTTGTCTACTTAAAAAAGATAAAAGATGAGACAGAGAAACAGCCTTGTACATTGAAAGTTGGTCAAAATGATAATAAAAGCAGAATAATGGAATTCCTAGATAAGCAGTATGATATGGCAGAGTTAATTATCACAGTGACTGTAATGAAAATTTTGCATCGCTAATATTCCAGAACTATTTGAAAATATCGTTATAATAATGATCAAAAGGGAACTGCTTGACATAATCTACTTGAGCACTCAAGAGCCTTCTGATAGCGTTTGTCAGGCAGGGCTAATCCAGAGGAATCCAGCACGGCCAGATATTGTGGATGCTCCAGGAAGCCAAAGCAGAGAGCACAGCACCAGGTAAAACCCTGATGCCACAAACAGGAATTTCCCTACAGGCTCAGGCTCCTCTGCGGAGGTGTTAAGTGGCATCGTTCCAAGTATCATTTTTAATTGCAATCAAGGCACCAAGAACTCTTGCATAAGTGCTTTTAATACACTGCAGGAATGAAAAATGACACATAAGGCGCTGACAACTTGTAGAGCATCATTAAACACACCACAACCATTAACAAATGTGCCAAGGCAGGCTGGTACAGCTGCATGGAATTCGGGCGGAGGAGTTGGGCTCCACATTGTTGGATTTTTTTCGTAAAATACTTCAGAAGAGTGAAGCTCATCCTGAATCAATAGGATGTGAAGCATCAGTGGAAGAAAAAAAAAAAAAAAACAGAACAAAACAAAACAAAAAAACACATCCTCTCGGGATTTTTTATTGGACTGAGAATTGTGGCACTTCTCAGTAAATGTCAGGCTTATCAGTGTTGTGAGTAAGCATCAGTTAGCTCTCAAACGAGCTGACTCTGTTCATTTTTCTCAGAACTGTGTGTAATATTCTCCTGGCAAGGAACAGCTCTTTTAGTAGACTGCAGCACAAATTTGTAAAAGAAGCTTGTCTCAGCTCTGATCCAAAAACCAAAAGAGATCTAGATTAGATGCCTGTGGAAAGAGCTGCTTTTTGACTACAAAGCCCAGATCATTTGGAGTTAAAGTGATGCAAGAAGTACAAATTTCTCCTTTTCAGATCACAACAGATGCATCAAATGTAAGAAAACTTTCTTCCCAAGACTTGTTTACCTACTTCAAATTACATCAGTAGCTTCAAGTGTATTTTTGACCCGTGAGTGGTTAATGACATCAATCCCTACAATACATATTCATCCCTTTCTAAAGACCCTCTCGTTATTTCTCCCATGTAGCTTTCGTCTTTCTATTGCTCGCTGAGCCCCAGCAGCCTTGTGGTGAGATCTTCATTAGCATTCAAATAAAAATGCATTGTTCGCCCGTGTAGTGGGGAGCGGAGCCACCACAAGTGTTTACATTCAGAGCCGTGTTCCATTTGCTTTCCACAGAACAAAACAAAGCGCAGCACGGGCTGGGCTGGGTCACAGGGAAGGTTCCCCGCTCCAGCCGCAGCTTTGCAATCCAGGTGCCCGGGGAAGGGCTTGCAGAGCACACCGGGAATGCAGCGGTGCTTTCCTGGAATGTTATTCTGTTTCCCAACAATGTGTGTCTTGGGATTTCTTGAGTCACAATCCCTGGTTTTACTGTTGAACAGGTTCTGCTTTAACTCCCCTCCATTAACTTCTCCCGTTACCCCCGGAGCACAAGTAAACTTGGAGCATCCATAATATGCCATGGCAAGGGATTTTACAGCTCCATTACAAGTTTTGTCAAGAACCATCAACCACATTATGCTGATTTCTAGTTGTTGCTTTGGAAGAGACACTAAAAGGGCTTCTCAGTTTGGAGAGAAGAGAGCAAGGGGAACGTGAGTGAGACTTGGGAACTTTGGGTGAGGCCACAACTCCCGTCCTGTGCCCAGTTCTGGGCCCTCCCAGGCAGAGAGACCCTGAGGGGCTGGAGGTGTCCAGGGCAGGGAACGGGGCTGGGGAAGGGGCTGGAGCCCCAGGAGGGGCTGAGGGAGCTGGGGGGGCTCAGCCTGGAGCAAAGGAGGCTCAGGGGGCCCTGCTGGCTCTGCACAGCTCCTGCCAGGAGGGGCAGCCAGGGGGGTCGGGCTCTGCTCCCAGGGAACAGGGACAGGAGCAGAGGGAACGGCCTCAGGCTGGGCCAGGGGAGGCTCAGCTTGGACAGCAGCAGGAATTTCTCCATGGAAAGGGTGCTCAGGCCTTGGCAGGGTCTGCCCAGGGAGGTTTGGAGTCCCCATCCCTGGAGGTGCCCAGGGAAGGCCTGGAGGTGGCACTCAGTGCTCTGGGCTGGGGACAAGGTGGGGATGGGCACAGCTTGGACTTGGTGAACTTGGAGTCTTTTCCAACCTCAGTGATCCTGGGATTCTGGAATTCTCTCATCATATCTAGGACAGGTGGACAGTGCAGGTTTAGGAACCATGGTCTCACCTACGAGATCATTTCTTATGTAGTTCTGTGTAGGTCCTTTGAGTGTCTTCCAGGACCCTTTCATGAGCTCTAACAAATGTGTGAATTGTGGTTTGTCTCTAGAAAAGCTTTCCCAAATATGTTGGGCTTTATCCATTTATTCTTCTTTTTTCCTCACAATTTCTCCTCCCTGGCTCAGCAGAGACTCCAACGTGCCCATCTGCAGTTCTCCACTCCACTCCTGGGGACCTTCTCTGGGATTGTTGTCACATCGCCCATCTCCCATCCCTCCTGCAGGGAAACTGATTTAAGTGACAGGTTACACACTATTGTAGCTCCATAATTGCATATTTGTTTTCCTCCAGAGCTCTTGAGTGATTACCAGATGGTCTTGGTAATTTCTGACTCTTCATCTTATCAATTAGTCCTAAAATGAATTTTATTGTCATTTAATTTGAGACGGTTCCTTACACTTGTCCCCATAAGTTTGGCTCTCATGGGAGAACAACCTACTTCAACTACAGAGAGCCTCAAACTAAACTCTGTTTACTTTACAGCAGTAATTTTTCTCTCCTACAGGAAATCCTTTTAGAGACTGGTCATCTGTTTACCAAACTTCTGGAAAAATATGATTTTGGCAATTTTGAATATATTTTTACAATATTTTTATTATTCCTTTAGTGAGTTTGCACCTTAAAATTTCCCCTTGCCTGCCCTACAGGTTTCGCTTCACAGTCATATTTTTTTCCAGTAGTTTCTTTATTTGCTCAGAAAGCCCTGATTTTGAATACTTTCTTCCACTCTGCTGTTAGAATATTGCCTTTTTGGTCCCTTGTAGAATTATTTCACTTAGTGATATATTGCTCTGAGCTTCAGATGGGGTGGGTTTATCTGGTTTCTCATCTTCTGCATCCTTAGAGCAGCTGCTTTTAATTTCCTTTTAGGAAGCTCCTGCACTCTTGAATAGGTCTCATTTTTAAGTTAGGTGGTACTGTGAGGGAGCTGGGAGGGAAATCAAATCTTCCTAAGATACTGTCATGAATCCCTCCGGAAAAAGAGAGAGGAATCCACCAGGATGTATCCAAAGAAGGGAGGCTGTGGAGGAAAGAGGACGTGTAGCACCTCCAGCTGGAAGGGGAAGGATGGGGAGGACTCTGCCCTGGCACTGCAGGGACCTGGATGCTGGGAGAGGTGGGCAAGGGAACTTCTAGCACCAAGCAGGGAGGGAATGCAGAGAAACAACTCCCAAAGGAAAATTCCTATTCAAAAGCAGGAATGCACCTGTGTCAGCAGAATGATGTGAACTCAGCCGTTCAGAGAGGAGAGCTGGAAAGATCTCCTGTAATTACAGGCTCCCCACACTCACACAGGCTGTGTGGAGCAGGGCTGTCACTTTTGGCCTTTCCTCAGCATTCCAGGTCTGTCTTTAGCTGGCAGGATCTGGGGGGGCTGTGGGAAGCTCAGGGTGAGAGCCAGAGCGCACCTCCCACACCCCGGCTCCCAGTGCTCAGTACCCCGTGCCTTACAGGAATTCATGGCTCAGAGGTGGTGGAAAAGCACCTGAGGATCTTTTCTGGGGAGTTGGCATCCAGCCCCTTGGAAAAAAACAAATCTCACACCAAAAATAAGAGGGGATGCAGTGTGGGCCGTGCCCTGCTCTCCACAAGGCAGGACAGGGCTCTGCAGGTGCCTTGTCCCTGCTGGTGCCATCCCACACGTGGATGTGACAGCTGCTGGGCACACTCGGAGTCTTTGGGACACTGGCAGTCTCTGGAGTGCTTGATACTGCGTGGATAGGAAGTGTGTGTACATTGAGATGAAAATAAATTAAAAGATGTGTCCAGGCAGCTTTTGCCCAGAGCTGCAGGTGCCCAGCCCGTGGGGACAGGCTCTCTCCTCCTGCAGACAAGGTGACAAAAGGCAGTGGCCGTGGAATACCAAGCAGGCAGCTGGCAGATCCCAGGCAGATCCGTGCTGAGTCCCACAAAGAAACCTGCCAGATGTTCCAGCCCCAGCAGGGAGCCCAGGCTGTCCTGCTGCAGGAATTGTGCTGTGCCTCCTGGTGGGTTGGCTCCCTGCAAGAACGCTGGGAAACGGGGCTGCCTCCACTTCCCCTTCTCCAAATTGGTGCTACCACAGGTTTGTGGAGTGAGGGAATATCAACAAGAAATCAATCAGAGCTTGGAGAAAGGCTGCTCTCCACTCTCCCTCCAGCGTGGCTTGTTTACACTCTGCACTGCAATCTGAAAAATGCCATCTCTAATGAATACTAAATAGGGGGAGGCTTTTCCTCAGCAGCCTGTTACTGAGCCTGATTGCTGTGCAGGGGAATGTGCTGGGGGAGAGCGGGGGCTTGGCTGTGTCTCTGTTTCGTGCAGTCATAGAAACTGTCAAGCTCAGGTGGCTCTGTGATGTGCAGGCAGCCTCTCTCCCTGCACCCTTTCCTGGCTACCCATTTATTTTTAAAATGTTCCATTGTTACTGTCGCTCAGGTCTTGCAGCCAATTTTCATGTCATTATTATTTCTGTCGCTTTAAAATTTATCTACTTATGCAATTTTAATCCTTTTTTTTTTTTTTTTTTCCCCTAAACCAATTCATAGTAATATGTTAACAGCTGCCTTGTAGTGGAAGTCACTGGGAGTTAATACTCCAAAGCCCTCTCTGGTAAGAACTGATTCACCTCAGTGTTATAAATCTGTTCTACACTGCCTTGTACCCCTCTCCTCAGAACATTCACATGTACCTGCTTCATCACCAGGAACATTCCCGACCTTGCCTGTGCAGGGAACATTAAAAAAAAAAAAGGATACCAGCAAGCAAGAACACTTTTCCACACATAAATGACATTGAAAGTGCTTCTACAGCTCCTTAAGCTGAAAGGACCAGGAAGCAGAAGGGGATCTATACTGCAGAAGATGAGGAATAAGAGGGAGGAGACAATGAAAAGTCATAAGAGAGCCCCTGCTCACATTTCAATATTGCTACATGGAATACAGCTGCCTCTGTTTTGGGATTTTGATGACATTTTTGATTTCCCTCCTCTGCCAGCAGTTCCATCCTCCCTGGGAGGGTGGGGAGGCCCTGGCACAGGGTGCACAGAGAAGCTGTGGCTGCCCCCGCCCTGGAAATGTCCAAGGCCAGGTTGGACGGGGCTTGGAGCAGCCTAGGACAGTGGAAGATGTCCCTGCCCATGGCAGGGGGTTGGAACTGGTTGAGCTTTGAGGTCCCTTCCAGCCCAAACCATTCTATGATCCTGTGGTTATCCCAAGCAATTCAAGGCATCCCCATGATGATAAATGCAGAAAGGAAACTGCATTTTTGCCCATGGAAAGGTGCTGACCCAGTGTTAATGCACAACACAGGTAAGAGTTTGTTGGGTGATGTTTTTTTGCCCTTTTGAAATACCAAATTCAGGCAAAATCACTGTCTCAATAACAGCAAATCACTCACACCAAGTGCAGTGGTTATTCTCTCTCCCTGCACTCACCCACTGGAGTGTTCAAATAAATATGCATATACTTCCCACCCACACAGCATCAAACACTCCACAAGTGCTACCCAGCACAGGATAATCTGTTGTTTTGGAGGGATCAAACCTGCAGTCACGTGTGTGCACCGAGCAGGAGATTCTAAACCCCAGCACAGGGGCACTTCTCACTGAGCTGTGCAAAGGTCACCCTGGGCTGTGAATAAGCTCCTGTCAACACTGAGCCTGTATTAGAGTTCAGAAAACACTCTGCAAACAAGAGCCAGGCTCTCTGGGTTAAAAGGTTATGAAAGTTACTCTAATCTCCAGTTCTATTTTCTTAAACATTCACTACCAATCTATTACAGGCAAAGAAGTCAGTCCACCCCAAAATTAGGTTTCCCCACTTCTTCTTTCACAGCTTCTCTTTTTCCATGACCCTGGCCACATTTATTGTGGAATCCCAAACTGGTTTGGGTTGGAAAGGACCTCAAAGCCCATCCAGTCCCACCTCCTGCCATGGGCAGGGACACTTTCCACTGTCCCAGGCTGCTCCAAGCCCTGTCCAACCTGGCCTTGGACACTTCCAGAGATCCAGGGGCAGCCACAGCTGCTCTGGGCACCCTGTGCCAGGCCCTCCCCACCCTCACAGGGAGGAATTTCTTCCCAATTTCTAATCTGCAAGACAATTTCTACAAGGCGTTCAGACTGTTCAGAATTCTCTCAAGACTCCCTGAAATCTCTTTTTTAAATCATACTGATTTGCATCATCATTTCTCAGACTGAAATGAAATAATTTCTTTTTGTCAAAACATTCCTTCCACCACTCCCTTGCAAACCACTTGTGACTCTGTGAATTATCACAGGAATTTCACATTTGGCACAGGATTTCTCCTGGTGAGAGGTTTGTATCTGTTGCCTTCACAACCGTCCACAAAGTTCTTGCACTTTCAATCAATTGAAACCACTGCAGTCGTCCACAAATCAAACAGAATAAGTAAGACATCAAAAGACTTAACACCCAGGGAAAGTAAAACACCAGAATAATCAGAATGATTTCTAAGTGTATAGAAACCAATAAGGAGATGAGTCCTTGTCAACATTAATCCCTCAGGAACAAAACAAGCTGACCCAGTCCAATTTCACTCTCCAATGGATGAGAATTTGTGGATAAGGAAGAAGCAGCAGACACCACCCACCTCAATGGCACTGAGGCTCCTGCCATTGTCCCACACGACATCCACAGGTGAAGAATGCCTTGGCTGAAGTCCTGACACAAATCTCCTTGGAATCTGCAGTCTGACAGTAGTTTCCAATGGTTCACTGTGAACTGCAAAGGACAAATTGAATGGTTACTCAGCTGTTCATAAGACCCATTCAATATTTTATTGATAGCCTGGATGAGGGAATGGACTGTGTGTTTATTAAATCTGCCAAGATTAAATCTGTGAAGAGTGGCTGCAAATACATGGGGGAGAGCAGTATGAAAAACTTTTGACAACTTGGACAAGTCTATAAATACAGAAGCCATCTCAGTGGTAAAAAGCAGAAAGGTTTCACTCGGGCAGGAATAGAGTGCACAAACACAGGACAGACATCAGCTGGCAGAAAGCAGTCTGGAAAAACAAATAATCTGAAGGTTCTGATAGATCACCAGCTGTACAGGGCTTGTTATCCTGAGCAAAGAGAAGCCACTGCACAGGTTTATTAGCAGAAGAACTACCTGCAGCACATCCTGCAGTCCACTGCTGTCCTCGGCGCAGAGGCACGCCCAGGTTTGGGTGCTGCTCCGCAGGGAAGGCTGCCAGGCTCAGCAGCACCACCATGGAAAACAGGACCTGAACCAAGAGACTGAGAGCAGGAGCTGCTCAACAGAGGGGTGCAGTAACAGTGCAGGAACAGCCCTGTGCCAGATCAAAGTCTGCCACAAACTGCAGGGACACAACTGCTCTGCACATGCCAGGAATGTCACGAGCAGATGGGATCCTGCTGTGGAAGGAAGAGATGGACTAAGTGATCAGCTGAGACTTCATCCAGCTGCACTTTTCAATGGTTCTGTGCCCAGTGGAGGCTGATTAGAGTTTGTCTTTCCCCAATTTGCCCTGATGTGCCCCAGTGACTTCACACAGCAATTGCTCATGTACATTTGCACCATTTCTGCATTAACATCATCATTAAGGGTGGTGGCTTATGTTCATCTTACCATCTTAAAACTATCTGTCGTACAAATACCTTATCAAAATGCTATTTGGCAAACCAACTTGACTCACAACTCATTCATCAAAAGTCATTTTTATAATTAGGCCTCAAATACTAATTCAATAAAATCTTTGTATCTGATTTCCCTTCCCAACCAGTGCAATGGGCAAAGGGTTTGTAATCCTTTGGCACTGCTACTCTCAGACTCACAGGATCTAGATGAGAGCTGCTGGTGCCAGTCTGCCATGCCACTGATGAAATTTTAGAAACTACTACAATTTTAGGATAAATTGTAGACATCTTGAGCCTCTCAGCTGCAGATTCTCACAGGGACACCAGATCCAATCCCTGGCACAAAGGCAGGACCAGCTCTCCCTGTGTCCATGCTGACATCAGAAAAAAAGTCTTAAAATACTTTAAATCTTCCCCAGACTACCCAGTTCAGTGATTCTACATCCTCTAGCAACAAGATATTCCTGATGCCCCTGTTAGTGCAGTTCAGCCTGTTTTCTCCAGCCATTTTCCCATGGAAAGCAGTTTAAGCTGCCATGGCACTAACGTGACACCTTCAGAGTCAGATGACTTCTCAGGGTGTCAAGGGAAAGCAGTGCTGCCTTATCAAACAATTATAATCAATTATCAATATTGATCAGAAGCTGCTATAGCCACGCTTCCTGCTGGATCCATTGAAATAAATGGCTGTGCTGGAAGGAGAGCAAAGATCCCTGTGAAAATGTGCAGGATCTGAGATTTGTGAAAGCACAGCTCAGTTTCATCGGCATACCATCAGTTAAATCAACATTATATAAAACTTTATATATAGGGTTTCTTATATAAAAGAAATCATGCAAGTCACAGACCTCGTTAGCTCTGTGTACCCTTCTACCACTGCTAAATTGAGTTGATATGTCAGAGAGTAGAAACCCAAAAGATTCCTGATTTATCATCTTAATTCTTTACATCTCCTCTCAAGAATTCACAGTGCTGTCATTTTCTCCTCCATTCCCATTACCTTCTTTGTAACATATTGGCCTTCTTACTTTTACTGAATAATTCCTGGTCTATTATATCTATAATTATACTAATAATTAAGCATGCCTTTTCATCAGCTAGCAGCTAATTACTTCTGTTCCTACCCAGCTTGCTCAGAAAACAGTCAATTCATCTGTATCCCCATCACTCTCGCTGTTGCTAAGCACTCGGTGCCAGTCAGCAGTGCCACTCTCATGGTGTGGGGCGGCTCAAGGTGCTCTGCAGGACCCCAGTGCTGCTGCCTTTCCCCCTCACAGGGGTGTTTCACCTGAGAGAAAGCTTTGCTCACCTGCCTGGCATCACTGCTTATCCCAAACAGCTCTGGAGCTGTCCCTAAGCAGCTCCTGCTTTCTGCGAGGAGCAGTCACTGAAGAGGCAAAAAGAATGGGATTCCAAACCATCCTGTACCAACCTGTGAGTCAAAGTTGTGTTGGATGGGAACTGAAGTCCAAACCCTTGATTATCTGGACTTCTGTAAAGCTTTTGACACAGTCCCCCACAGGATGAGCAGAGGGATGGAGCAGCTCTGCTGGGAGGAAAGGCTGGGACAGCTGGGATTGTTCAGCCTGGAGAGGAGAAGCTTTGGGGTGACCTCATTGTGGCCTTGCAGAGCCTGAAGGAGCTGAAAAGAAAGATGGAGAGAGACCATTGACAACGGGTGGAGGGACAGGACAAGGGGGAATGACTTCCCAGTGCCAGAGGGCACGGTCAGATGGGATATTGGGAAGGAATTGTTCCCTGGGAGGGTGGGGAGGTCCTGGCACAGGGTGCCCAGAGAAGCTGTGGCTGCCCCTGGATCCCTGGAAGTGTCCAAGGCCAGGCTGGACAGGGCTTGGAGCAGCCTGGGACAGTGGAAAGTGTCCCTGCCCATGGCAGGGGTGGAATGAGATGAGCTTTAAGGTTCCTTCAACTCAAACCATTCAGTGATTCCATGGTTCTGTGGTTCTCTGGTGTGAAGAACCACTCACTCTCTCACATTGTCCCCCCTACCTGGAGCATTCCTGATGTGCTGATGTGAGACCTGGACATCATCACCATCATGACTCTGCTCCTCGCTCTGCTTCCCACCAGCACCCTGCCCCAAATCCCTCACACTAATTCTTATCAAACTTCAGTGCTGTGGTGATAAATCAGCTCAGATTGATTTTTTCCCAATTACCTGTCATTTGGCCTGCTGTAGGCTGCAGACAGAGGCAGTTCCAGGGCAGGAATTCCCAGCATCACCAGCTCTGGCAAGCTGCTTCCTTCCCTGTTCCTCAGCTAATGAAATCAGGGAAATCAACATTAGTGAAATGTTAATGCCTGGTATTTCCAGGCTTCCCAGAGACTGGGTTAGGCCAAACCCCTTAATCCTTTTATCTGACTCGTGGCTGCATCCTCTGAAACGAAGCAATGTTGGCAAATGTTGGTTGTGCTTGATTCCAGCGAAAGGAAAATTGGAAAATGAGGAAATTTGTTAAAGAAAACGCTCAGAGTGGCAGCCAGAAAGGTAAAGTGTTTTCAGATGGCAGGTAGACTATTTTAGGATTCTATATTGGAGGCTCAAAGCAAATGCATATAACCTGTCAAAAAAAAAGACTTGAGAGGAAAACAAAAAGCTTGCATCATAAAACAGCAGGATCAGGGAGGCTCTTGGAAGTTAAAAGGTATCCTGCAAAAAGCTGAAGTTGTGTCTGAAAAAGGAAAACTAAAAAGAACATAAATTCTGGCAGACTAAATGTGAGAGCACAATAACATAGACTGAAGAAAGAGTTTAGAAGCAGTTTGCTAAAGAAATAGCAAAGAATGTTATAAATCCTTCTCAAACACATCAAGAGCAAGAAGCTTGCAAGAGCCACACAGGTGTGAAAGGAGCACTCAGAAAACACAATAAAATCACCAAAAAAATCACAAATTCTTGGAGATTTTTTTGAATGTCGGTTCACCTGGAGAATTTGGGAAACTCTAGAACCAGTATCTTGTTTATAAGACCTTCACAGAAGGCTTGTCTTAATTTATGGGTGTTAAGTGGAGATTACAAAGCAGATAAAATGAATAACAACATTTCACTGGGCGCCCCATGGAATTCATACAAGGTTTTTTTAGAATGTTAAATACGAATCATCTGAGCTAATACCCTCAGTATGTAACCTTTTGCTGAAAATTGCTGTGATTATCAAAGGACTGCAAGGTAACTAATAAGAAATCAGGTTTTTAAAATAAATCCAGTGGCGATTCAAGAAACCTCAGACCACTAAGTCCAATGTCCATATGGGTCACGTTGGCTGAAGCTCCAGTAAAGAACAGAATTAGTGAATATGTGAATAAAAGTAACATGTTAAGGAAAAGTAAACATGACTTTTGTACAAGGAATCCAAGCGTTCTAAATCTGCTGGAATTCTTTGAAGGACTCAAAAGCATGTAAATAGCAGAGCTCCAGCTGAGAATTTTCCCCTGCATTTCCAACTCACCCCAAGCTTCCAGAAACCTCACGCATAGAAGGTCTCATCAAAGGCTCTTAAATAAACTAAAACAGACAGGGACTACAGGTAAGGACCTCACAGAGTTAAATAAGAATTCAGTACTGGAAAAAGATTATACTAAAAGATGAGTTTTCGAAGTGGAAGATGATCATCAGTGGAGTCCCATGGGGATTTAAGGTCCGTGGTGTTCAATGTGCTCAGAAATTATTTGAAAAGTTAGAGGAATAGTGAAGAAAATTTCTGATAAAAACTAAATTAATTAGGATAATATTTACTACAAAAAGTTCAAGATGCCACAACACTGAGCAAGGCTCATGATGAAGTGGGAGATAAATTTCAGCCCTGACATCCATAATCTGGCTATCCACAAAAAGCAACACTTTACACTGAGTGATGGGCTCTGAGCTAGTTTGCACAATTTAGGAAATGCATCTCAACATTGTAACAGCTTGTTCTATGAATATGTGACCCCATTGCTCAAGAGCAGGCAGAAAAAAATCCAGAGTTTAGAATTCTTAGGAGAGAAAAGTACAGCTCTGCCCCTGTGTGCATTAACTCTGCTTCTCCAACACCCAGCACATCACTGGTACCCTCACCTGAGACTAAAAGAAACTCAAACAGCAAAAAGAAAAGCTACATGGCAGGATGACAAACATGGTGAGTACAAAACCGCTTTCATGTGAGAAACAGAGTTAACATGAATGAGAGGTTGAATAGGAAGGGATCACTTGGCATTTGTCGTTGCCAATTGTGCCGAGCAGGCCAGGTGCCAGCAAGGGGAGACGGACACCGTACACGAGCTCTGTCGTGTGCCTCTTTGTTCAGCTGCTGAAGCCTTCATATTCTGTCAGACAACAATTCCGAGGGCTCTGGGAGAGCTGTGACAGCTCCGTTTCATACATAATCCCAGCATGTTTGCAGAAAAGATGTGAGGGGGAAAGGAGGAATGAAAGACTTGCAGTGCTTTTTGTGCACATTACTTCAAAATCATCATTCATTACAGGTCTGCGCTTCCTTTCGCAGCTGTCCTCCCCCCACTACAATCTCAGAATCAAAATAACTAAAAACAATAAGCCCACACACATGCTTGGGCTGTATTTACCAACATCTGCCTGTGGTGACCCAGCTATTCCCCGCCAGCCCCTTCAGTGATGTGCTTGAACACGGCTCCTCTCGCCTTTTCACACTTCTCTCATTTGCCAGCTCCTCTGAGCACTGTGGGTTCAGGCTGTTAACTCAGCTCCTTCAGGGACAGCACTACCTTTCAGTCACTTGTGCACTGACTTGGACCAGTTGGTCCCAAACCTGATAACAGCCTCAAACTCCTGGCGAGCAATTAATAATAAACCAGCCATCATTATAATTGCAACCGGGTGTCTGGAATTTCGGAGCTGCACACAGAGTTCCTTCTACCCACAATATTATTGTCCCATTGTGCATTTTGGAGTTTAGCTCTCATTAAAAGTAATAGAGGGAAATAGTCTGTAGCAAACTGAATGTGTTTGTTTTCACAGTTCACCTCCTGCTCCTCTGCACTCAAACACTCTCTCGCTCAGTGACAAGACCACAGCTGCTGCCATCATTTCCTTACCTGAGGAGTGCAATATTTAGCTGGAGGGACACTGAAGTTTTCTGTTTGTTAGTTATCAGGTCAACAACTCTCACCTTATCACTTCAGTTTCCATTCTGTTGATAAAACCTGTCAGCCTTCCTTGAGTGCTTCCAGGCCCTCAGAAGAAATCACATTAAATTGGCACAACCAAGTAAATCTGTAAGAGATGTGCTCCTGCCTAACCGAAGGGAAGAGGGGAGGGCTTGAATTTCTTTCCCTCTTCCTCCTTGCACAGTTCCAATGTCCAAGTGCTCGGAGCTGTGCTGAAATCCCCCCTACGGATTCAGCAGTTCAAGTCAGATCAGGTCTTTGACTATGGCCCAGAGGAGATGTCTGCGGAGCCGAAATTGATATGTTTAAGTGCAAGAGACAATAATCATTTCTTCAAGTAGAAGCTAAAAATACCCCCAAGAAAGTGGGATCCGTAATGGAGATTTTAAAGATCTGTGACACACCAGAGCCTGCACAGGGGTTTTAATGAGAGAGAGGCCGATTTAATTGGTCAGCGGCAGCAGATGCTTCGCGGGGTGAGGGGCTCCGAGCTCTGGCGCTCGCGGCGAACGCCCGGAGCATCCCTGGACACGCCGGTGTCACACCCAGGGACAGCCTCCACCACCCCACGGCCCAGCCACGAGGAGAAGGCACTAAAAACAGGAAGAAAAAGCTGACAAAGGAACGCTCCTAAAGGTAATTGCAGGAGTGACCAGCTCCACGTGCCGTTTGTTTCATTACAGCTCTGGGCACGGAGCTAAACCAGCCCGTTAAGTTTTAAAGTCTGTTAGGGCTGAGTTAACAGAGACTTGCTGAGCACCTCAGCTCCAATTCGCACCCCTCCCCTGTGCAAACTCTCCTGGAGTGTTTGTGGAAGCCCAGAAATAACTTCCGTGGCCCATTCAATTACAGACAATCACCACCCAGAGCTCCCTGTCCTCGTGGCACGGCTCATCAATCAGGTTTGCTGTCACCGTGTCTCTTCTCATAGCAGTCACCAGAAGGCTCTGAGCTCCCTCCGAATCCATGTGACATTTACTGTCAGGGGCTGTCAACACCAAGAGATTCTCCCAGGGCCTCTGAGTTCATCACAAAGCAACGAGATCTATCCCCAGCACACGCTCCCGGTTCCAGCTCTGGATTACAGGGACTGACTGAGGGGCTTTGCAGCGCTCAGGGAACAGGGAAGCAGCAGCGCGAGCTACAGCTTATGCCCAAATACCTTTGTTTTCTTACTTTCTCCTCTTTTCTTATTCTACAACTGCTTTAAGAGAGGTTTCAGGCCCATGATTAATTAGGCTTCCTCAAAAATACCCTTTATAAACTTATTAAGAAAAAGCTGAGGTTGTTTACTTGGAAATTTAGCCTTCCTGTCTTTAGCATTGATCATTCCTTCACTCTCTGTTTAACAATACAGTGGCCTGGTGGAAAAAATATATAAAACTTAATAAATTGCAGTTGGCAGTATTGACAGAGTGTGTATATGCACATTTGGGTTTGTATGAAGATATTACAAGAAATCTAATAAAGTAAACCAAACACATTTGCTTTGTCTGTGAGCTGTGAAACGAGATAGTCTCTGTAATTACAATGTTTGAAGTATATTTGGTCAAAGGGATATGGCGAGATTTTTGGCCATAAATTTCTGGGTTTAGATTAAAAAAACAACTATTATCTATCAAAGCTTACATGGTCCACTAAATTATTTTGCTCAAGATGCAGACAAATAAAAATGCAAATGAAAACTTAAGTGAGCAGGAGGGTACTATAAGGCAAGAGGAACCAGCTCCAGCACCCAGAGTTCCAGTGGCAAAGGTACGTCAAAGAAACAATCAAGAACTTGGAAATATATTCACTTAGTCTGCACTTTTGAGGGAAATGGGCATTAATTAGTGTTTAAACCAGTGACTAAAAGAGTGATTTCAACTAGGAGGTTTTCAAAAGACCTCAGAACATATATAACCTTGTAGAACTTCAATGTCTATTTTTATCTTGCTTTCCACAACCAGCCTGGTTCCCTCTTCCAACCAAAATAAACATATTTCTTAAGGAGCACAGTATTTATTTCCTTAAGGAGCAAAGTATTTATTTTCTTAAAATTATCATGATAACTAACAGGGTTTTCTCACCCTCTCCTGGCACATGCTGTGTGCTAACCCATTGATCCCCATCATCTCAGCCCAACAACCCAGGCTGTTTCCCATCCCATTTATAGCCCATTTACCCAATCCATACCTCACCCACCACTGGTGGGTTACCATTGGTAAAAAACCACTATGGGTGCCCTTGTCAAAGACCTTGGTAGAGTCAAGGTAAACAGCACCCATTGCTGTCCCCTTGTTCTCCAAACCAGTCTCATCACAGGGGCAATCAGGTTTTGACATAATTGTCCTTGTTAAATCCATCCTGGCTGTTCCCCATCACCTTCTCGCTTAAAACAGTTTCCAGGAGAAAGTTCCCCATCACCTTCCAGAGAGTCAGGTTAAATCCCCCATGGTAGAGTTGTCCAATCCTTCTTACCCTTGTTACAATAATCCCAGCATGGTTTCCGTTGGAAGGGACCTTAAAGCTCATCAGTTCCTCCCCCTGCCATGGGCAGGGACACCTTCCACTGTCCCAGGCTGCTCCAAGCCCCGTCCAACCTGGCCTTGGGCACATCCAGGGATGCAGGGGCAGCCACAGCTTCTCTGGGCACCCTGTGCCAGGGCCTCCCCACCCTCAGCCCATGTTGGTGTTTGTAGCAGAAATGCTTTGCTGCCTAGAAGAGCCATCTGGGCAGTTTGGAATCTCCTCCCTTGGCCCATCCACCCACGAGGATCCCTTCTGTCCCCGTGCAGCCGCAGCGCAGCGCGAGGAGGGAGCGCGGCTGCTGCGGGCGCTGCTGGAGCTGCGGGAGCAGGGCCCGCTGCAGCACCCCAGGGAGGCAGCGCGAGTCCTGCACGCCCTGGCCATGATCCACTACCTGGGCCTGGATTTAGCCAAGGTAGGTTGTGTCTGAGAGGGTTCAGGGGGATTGGCCACCTGCCCTGGGGGTCCTTCTGTCTCCTGGAGCTCTCGGTCCTGGCACCTTCCCCGAGCCCCCGGCGCTGGGGATGAGGACAAAGCTCAAAGCTGCACTGGGGCACTGGGAGGAAATCCTTTCCTGGGAGGGTGGGGAGGCCCTGGCACAGGGTGCCCAGAGAAGCTGTGGCTGTCCCATCCCTGGCAGTGTCCAAGGCCAGGTTGGATGGGGCTTGGAGAACCTGGGATAGTGAAAAGTGTCCCTGCCATGGGATCTGGGATGAGCTTTAAGGTCCCTTCCAAGGCAGACTGTTCCATGATTCTGTGACCTGCACTCTGTCAAGGCTGATCATCCTGCTGGACGTGTTTTGGTCTGTGCCAGGCCAGTGGGTCCTGCAGTTATCCACATTTTCTGGGTTCATCCTTTGTCTGGGCTGTCCTGGCAGTGTCACAGGCTGCCTTTAGACCTGAGCTCAGGGGTTACACAGAGAGCTAAATCTGGGCCTCACATGCCTGTCCTTAAGCCAGACTCCCCTGAGTTCAGGGTTCAGTCTACTGCAGTCTGTAATTCCATTTGGAATCTGCATTCCTGGATTTTTCTGGCTAAAAATGTCCCAGGTGACTGGTACCTTCTGTACTTTACCAAGAATTGATTTTGAGGAAGTGCTGAGCAGAAACCATCTGGAAATCAGGCCTCTCTGCTTGGGATCAGAGCTCAAAACCCTCAGTTCCTCCAGCCTGGGTTTTGGGGAGTGAAAATACAGATGGTGAAAAATACTGTGTTGAAATATTAATGATCTGTTCATTGTCTCAGAGAAAGCCACAACCATGGGAGTGTTTGGAAGACACAAACAAATCCAAATTAGAAAAACACAAAGCTTTGTAATTGGGAGAGTGTCTAATCCTGGAAGAGCTACCAAGGAAAATGATTTAGTCCCTTACCAAGGGAAATGAAGGATTGAGTTCAGAGTCAGTACAGCTGTTTTTCTCTCTGAAATAGCTTTGGGAATGTTCAGAGGAGCTGTATGAGATGGGAGGTGATGTCCAGCCCAGGGGGCTGGGGTGGGTAATCTCCTGTCTGCACCACTGGATCCTAAATATGGGATCTGCTGGCAGCTTTAGGCTCTCCTGTAAAGCAGCTTGTCCAGGTCACCTCGGAAAGGGAGCCTGGATCTGCTCCAGGCTGCTCCTGCACTGAGCCTCAGCAGGCATTTCACAACCTCGTGAGAAAAGCAAAATTCCTGGCAGTTCCTGGGTGTTTTTTCTGTCCCACTCCNTCCAAACCAGTCTCATCACAGGGGCAATCAGGTTTTGACATAATTGTCCTTGTTAAATCCATCCTGGCTATTCCCCATCACCTTCTCGCTTAAAACAGTTTCCAGGAGAAAGTTCCCCATCACCTTCCAGAGAGTCAGGTTAAATCCCCCCTGGTAGAGTTGTCCAATCCTTCTTACCCTTGTTACAATAATCCCAGCATGGTTTCCGTTGGAAGGGACCTTAAAGCTCATCAGTTCCACCCCCTGCCATGGGCAGGGACACCTTCCACTGTCCCAGGCTGCTCCAAGCCCCGTCCAGCCTGGCCTTGGACACTCCCAGGGATGGGGCAGCCCCAGCTTCTCTGGGCACCCTGTGCCAGGGCCTCCCCACCCTCACAGGGAACAATTCTTGAATGAGTGTTTGATGTTTGCCCTTTCTCAGTCAGCAGAATCCTCGCCTGATTACTGTGACCTTGCACAGGGGCCCTGCAGTGACATTGGCCACTTCCCCCAGCACCCTTGGGTGCACGGAACAAAATCCCCGCACTGACAGCCAGAAAAGCTGCAGCAAGACACTGCACCTGCAGCAATTCCTCAGGGCTGATCACCCCCTCCTTCTCAACATCCTTTCCACTCTGGCTTCAAGCTGCAAGGACAGCAGCTTGCTGGCTGAGCTGGATGATCCAAGCAGCAGGACCTTGCATGGAATGTGCAGAACATCCTCCTGCCTCAGCCTGAGCCATTCTCTCTTCAACATTTCCTCCTTCAGCCACGTTTCTGCACAGCAGCCCCCATCTCTGAGCTTTGCTAGCTCAACTTTGTCTCGTTCTGGACAGTTTCCTTCATAGAATGCCAGGCTGGGTCAGGCTGGAAGGGCCCCCAGGGGCTCCTCTGGTGCCCCCTCCCTGCTCCAGCAGGGCCATCCCAGAGCACAGGGCACAGCAGTGTGCCCACACAGCTCTGCAACAGCCCCAGGGAGGAGCCTGCACAGCCCCTCTGGACAATCTGGGCAGGGCTGGGGCACTGCCCAGGGCAGAAGTTCTGCCTCCTGTGCAGGGGGAGCTCCCTGGGCATCAGTTCCTGCCCGTTCCTCTGGGGCCATTGCTGGGCCCCCCGGAGCAGAGCCCGGGCCCTGCTCTGAGCCCTCCCTGCACACAGGGACAGCCAGGGCTGAGGGCCCCTCTCAGCTGGGGCTCCTCTGGAGCTGAGCAGCCCCAGCTCCCTCAGCCTGTCCTGGGCAGGGAGAGGCTCCAGGCCCTGAATCATCTG
>VZRZ01006131.1:533236-574848 GCA_013398175.1 Climacteris rufus
GGATGGACACGGCACCCAGAGGGAGGGACACGGCACCCAGAGGGAGGGACACGGCACCCAGAGGGAGGGACACAGCCCTGCAGAGGGAGGGACACGGCACCCAGAGGGATGGACACAGCACCCAGAGGGCCGGACACGGCACTGCAGCGGGACGGACACGGCACTGCAGAGGCGCTCCCAGGGCTGGCCAGAGGGGCAGGGTCACTCCCTGACCTGTTGGAAACGCACTCCAGGATCCCACCGGCCTCCTTGGCCCCTTGGTCCTTCTCCCCAGAGCTGCTTTTTCACCTCTCAGCAGCCTCTTCTCATCCCATCTTCATCCAACGATGTTGTGTCAACACAAACACAACTGCACCATGCACATTGTGCAGCTCCTGGGGACTCCTCACAATAGGAATCCAAACAGAGCAGCTCTGCTCTTGCCTTGCACAAGTCACAGAAAAGACAGAGTGTGTCACACACCAACAGGCTGGGGACTTGAAAGGAAACCAGAACCAAAGCATTAAAAACACAGTGATCAACTGAGATCTTGGATAAACTGATACCAACAAACGCACGTTCGGTTTTTGGAGCATTAATTACCTGTTCCCACCTGATGAGCGAGAAAATTAAGGCAAGATTACAGAGTGGAGATACTGATATTTCTATTTTGCATGTAATTTTCATCCCCAAACAAACTGTAGTAGCTCAGCAAACACCAGTCTACTAACATGAGACAATTACAGACACATTTAGTAAAACAGGCAACTAAATGACTTTGTAATTACGCTATTAAGCCAAATCTGGGGTGAAAAGGATAAAGGATTTATGTCTCATATGACACTACAAAAAAAAAAAAAAAAAGCTGTGGAAAACTAAGAGAAATTTGGTAGTTTAAAACAACTGTTTAGGCTGATGAAGGAGAGTGATTATGGACCTTCTGCACTTGCAGCTAAACTTGCAGCCATTCAAGCATAAACCACAGCTAATACTGAACAAGAATTCTGAGTTCATAACAGGAATTACCAGCATAGAAAACACCATATTCCAGAAAGAGAGACAAACTGCTGGAATTACCAAGAATTTCTGTGCCTATGGAACAAAGAAATAAACCAGAGAGTGTTCAGCTGGAATGAGCACAGCAATATTCCTGATGGAAACCCAGGTAAGGAGGACATAAAGTTGATTTTTCCTCACACTGGCATGGCACACTCTCCATTGGGAACTCTGCCATCTCCTGTTGCAGCACTGCTGAAACAAACACAGCAGACAGAAACCAAGAAAGGCTCTGAGAGCACCATCAGTCCCCAAAAATCAGGCTGAATGAGGTCCAGAAGTGGAAGCAAGTCCCCACAACCCAAACCTTAATGCATTTATTGCATGTTTCCATTCACACCTGCTGCACATTGATACCCATCTCCCAAATACCATTAATGACATCACTGATTGCAGGGGGATCAACAGAGAGAGCTGCTGATCACACCTGAAATGACATTCTTGTAGCAGTTTGCCCTTGTCTAACTCAGCTGCAGCACCCAAGCACCCACCTGCAGCTGCAGCTCTGTGTGAGGAAAAGGCAATTTATTCGGTTTAAAATGCAACCACAGAAAGCCTTCAGCACTCCCCACTATTAATGTGGTCCCTCCGTTTGAGCTGCCACCTCCAGGGCTCAGGGAGCGCTCACAGACAGCCCAGAGCTGCAGAACACCCCGGGTCTGACAGGCTGTGGGGTGTGTCCCCATCTGTGTTTTCCAAGGTGCAGTTATCCCTGAACTACAGCAGGTCCCCAGGGACTCTCCCTGTCATCCCAAAACCAGTTCTTTCCCCAGTGTGCAAGAGGCTGATCCACACAGAGTCCAGGTATTTGATTTATTTGCAGTTTTGTGCAGAAAGGGGGGCTGGTGGCAAATCCCCAGCAAAACCACCACCAAAACTTGTCACTGTTTTAGCAAGCAAAGGCATCAATGTTCATGGGCTACACATTATATAGTTCTCTTACTAATTACTATTCTATCTTCTATTAGTTAATGGTTCTCTTGCTTTTCATGCTAATTAGTGTCATGCTCTGTCCTTCTCTTCTTTAGGGTCAGTAGTTTTTTGGGTCAGTGGTCATGATCTGCCCCTGCTGGAATTACCTTCTCCCCAGTGAGAGCTGATTTCAGCCCAATGGCTTTATTTTTTCTTCCTTATCTTGGGCGTTCTGCCAGATGTCCTGGTGGCCCCCAAATCCTGCATTCCTTGTGTCCACCATCAGTGGCTCATCCTTCTTCCCAAGCTTCCTTAACCTCCCTGGGGTCTGAGATCATCGAAACATGTCCAGCCCCAAACCTTAACAAGGCAATTCCAAGTAATTTGTCCTGCTAACACTTGGATATCATTTAGAGCTTGCTAGGTGCTATTTGTTCCACGGATTAAACCTCCCTTCTAGTTGACTTGGCTGCAAAGCATACAAAGATCAAACAGCAAAGTACATCCTTTCTTAAGAGAATTTTTACATATTCCATATTCTGCAGCAACAAGGCAGGACCCTATTTCATAATCCCCTTCTCATGCCCTGTTACACTCTGGGCAAATTGTTAATTATTGTTCTTGAAACACCAGTGTCATTAACAAGGTGATTCTACCAACACATAATTGATCTTTCGAACACCCGGCTATCACTGAGAGCTCGTGAGTTGCTGTTTCACTAACAAAACCCCCCTTCTCGGTTAGGGTTAAAATTATACAAAGATCCAACACCAAAGAACATCCTTTCTTAAGAAAATGTTTACATATTCCACGTTTTGCAAGCCGCGACACCCCCCGGCCTTCGGTGCCCCCTCAGCACCGGCCGTGCCCACACGGACCCCCCGCCCTCAGCGCGGCCCTCCCGGGGCGGGCGGCGCTCTCTGCGCTCCGCGGCGGCGGGGCCGCTCTAGCCCCGCTCTAGCCCCGCTCTATGGTGCTGCTGCCGCTCTACCCGCGCTCCGCGGCGGCGGGGCCGCTCTAGCCCCGCTCTAGCCCCGCTCTATGGTGCTGCTGCCGCTCTACCCGCGCTCCGCGGCGGCGGGGCCGCTCTAGCCCCGCTCTAGCCCCGCTCTATGGTGCTGCTGCCGCTCTACCCGCGCTCCGCGGCGGCGGGGCCGCTCTAGCCCCGCTCTAGCCCCGCTCTATGGTGCTGCTGCCGCTCTACCCGCGCTCCGCGGCGGCGGGGCCGCTCTAGCCCCGCTCTAGCCCCGCTCTATGGTGCTGCTGCCGCTCTACCCGCGCTCCGCGGCGGCGGGNCCGGGGCCGAGGCGCGGCCTCACGGGGTCCGTGTGTGTGGTTGTTGCAGGGCGCCCGCGTGTCAGGATGGGCCGGAGCGAGGAGGAAGGCGGCAGCCCCTGCCCGGCCTGGTGCCGCGCTACTCCGTGCGGGAGGCCGTCACCTGGGTGAGGAGCGGCGTCCGGCCGCGGACAGCTCGGGGGGATCCCCGCAACGGAGCCGGGGACGGGGAGGGGGAGCGGGGCCGCTTTCCCTGAGCCGTGTCCGCCTCTCCGCAGGGCGCTGTGGGCGCGCTGCTGCTGCAGCTGCTCCGGCAGATCGCCTGGCTCAGGTCGCTGCCGGACGCCCGGACAGAGCGAAGGCTTCCCTGGCTCTCCTCGCTGCCCCCCCAGCGCACAGGTCAGCGGCTGCGGCCTGGGGAGGGCGGTGCGGGCTGCCGGCTGGGATTCGTGCCTCGTGTGTTAACCGAGCCTGGAAGAGAGCTGGGAGGGCTGGCAGGCTGCTCTCAGGGGCTGGGGACGGTGTCAGGGGAATCTCTGCTGCTTTGGTGCCATCCCACTTTGCACACCCTTACCTTTGTTTTCCGTTCTGGATTCTGCTCCACCAACTTTCCTCCTGCTTGTCTGTGTGGTCAGAGAACAGTGAGCAGATCCACAGTTCGGTGGTGTCGCCTGAAGCAGACACAGATTTTGTGCTCTATGTTACAGAGGTGACTGAAGCCTCCACCAGCTGTCCCAGCGAGCAGCTGGGGTCCCAGTTCCTGCAGAAAGCAAGTCCAGAGGCTGTACCAGAGAATTCATCCTCAGGCATCCCCTCAGGGCAAGGAGAGAGCCAGCCCTGGGCAGAAGGAGGTACGTGCAAGGTGCTGAGGGGCAGGATACTTGTGGCTGAAGGATTTGGGAGTTTCCCCAAGGCAAGCTCCGAGCCAGGGAGTTTGCAGCCATTTATTGACACTTGAGGAGGTAGGTGAGAGTGGAAAGACAGAATTTCAGAGATGAATCAAGAGTCCAGAGACAGGAGGAAAAAACCTCCTGGAGGCAGAGGCAAGGCTGTGCTGTAACTGCAGGTGACAGTGGCTTTCCCAACACTGCTCTGCCTTAGCAGACTGATTACAGCATCCAGTCCTGTTCTTTTATTGTGGACAGATGTTTGCAGCCAGAAGGATTCAGGAGGATGCTGCACCATTGATCTGGGAGAGCTGTGTACATGGTGTGAAACTAGAGGAATTATTCTCTTCCTGCAAGATGGGAATGTATTTCTGAGCGCTTATGCCATAGATAAGACAGTGGAAGGAGGTATCAAAGACATTATTAAAATGAGTTTTTTAAAAATAGAAAGATAGACTCCAACAAAATTGAAGTCTCACCCAGGAAAGCGTGTCCTACATAGGAAATTTAAAGTCACACCAAGGAGGATCAGATGAGGCCTACAGCTCTCTAGATATAGAAACACTAATAGTGGCCTCAGGAAAGTTGTTGGAAGCAGCAAGGCTGCTGGAACAGGTGGAAAAAGGACAACATTTAATTGTGGTGTAGAAGAGGCACAAAAGGAAATCAGCCACGGATGTTGGCTGAATATAGAACCCCAGACTGGTTTGAGTTGGAAGGGACCTTAAAGCTCATCCTGTTCCTTGCCATGGGCAGGGACACCTCCCACTACCCCAGGTGACTCCAAGCCCTGTCCAGCCTGGCCTTGGACACTTCCAGGGATGGGGCAGCCACAGCTTCTCTGGGCACCCTGTGCCACGGCCTCCCCACCCTCCCAGGGAAGAATTTGAATACTGAAGGTGCTGCAGAAAAAGTCAGAGGTGTTCCCTGGTTTTTGCCTTTTTTCAGAATTTTGGCTTCCTTCTGTGCTGATTTCAGCTACTGCCCATGACTGCTTCTCAAACCTTCTCCTGCCAGAGGTTACCATTCCCATCAGTTGGCAAATGAAGCATTTTGTTTCCATGTCTCCTAATTAACTCCAGGAAAACAGCCAGGTTAATTTACCTAAACTGCCAATTAGACTGTTTAACCCATCTGCTTTTGCCTGGAGCATATTAAGAAGCACTCCAGCACTGGCAGGTGACTGGACACAGACCTCTGGGAGGAGTGGTGGGAAGAAGTGGAGACAGCAATGCCTCCAGTTGGCACAGCTGAACATCCTGGAGTGCATATGTGTCTGACAAACAGTTCCCTACTGAGAGTCAACAGGAAGAGCTCTTAGGCAAACTGATAAATTGAACAGTGACAAGTCACTAAGGCTATGTGGTCTTTGTTCAGATGTTCTTCAGAAGCTGGGAGATCCCTGAGCCTCCAATGATGGTCTGTAATGCCGTGCTCAAACCTGCTCTGTGACCAGGGGAGTGAGCACTGACAGATTGGACAGATTGGCTTTTAAAAAGGAGTGGGTGGGTGTTTGTTTGAGCCACAGAACTGCAAAGGAGGTGATTCTAATTTGATAGAAACTCTGTTACAGGATAGAGGTGTCAGATGTCTGGATGAGTTTGCTGTATCAAAGGTCCTGGAAGTATTCAGGAAGCCATTTCTCAGGCCAGCTTGTTCCCTTGCAGAGACATAAGAGAGTTGTAAACCTATTAAGAGTTCTTTGGAGAAGTCAACAGGCATGTGGAGCAAGATTATCCAGCTTTTAGGTGTCTGAAAATCATCCAGGCAGAACCTAAACCCAAACCATCTAAGGAATTAAAGCTGATATGAGGGAACATGGAGGGGTTACTCTTGGACTGGTAACTCCTTAAAGCACAAGAAAGTTTTCACAGTGGAGAGCCATTACTGGTGGATTCCCCTGTCCTTTGTTAAACCTGTTTTGTTCAGCACAGTCAGCAGTGATTTGGAAAAAAAACAGGTGATGAGCGAGGCAACAGAAGCAGCAAATGGTACAAAATTATTCAGGACAGTCAAATCTGAAAGTCACAGGCAAAGACTGCACAAGAACTAAAGCCAGGGTAATCCCCAGGGGGGTTAAATGAGTGTGCACAGGGGAGTGTGCCTGTAAATACACAGGCAGAGTGAGGAGTGTCAAATTAATAATTGTCTTGCAGAGGGAACATTTAAGTCGCTGTGGATGTGCTTTTGATAAGGTTAAGTCAGTGCTCAGCAGCAGTGAGGCCAATTAAATGTTAATTATGGTGAAGGAAGGAGCTGAGGACAAGGCAGTGCCCTGGGTTCGTGTGAGTCTGTGGTGGAGCCACATCTTGAACGCTTAAGGAAAAGACAGTGTCTGAAAAACAGGGACCAAACTGCAGAGAAAACATGACAAGGAGACAATTACATCCAAATACAGATTGACTCTTCAGCTTAAAAAAAAGAGGTGGCAGAGAGCGTGCTGGTGCTCTGTGAAACTAAAAGTGTTGAGAGGAGGAGAATAGGGACCATATTTTTCATAATCCACGTATTAACAGGCAGCACAGCAGTGGTCAGGGAGCAAGTTTGGAAAAAAGCAAAAGGCATTTTGTGTTTGGCCAGTGCACAGGTAAATTGTGGAACTCGTTGCTGCAGGCCAGAAGTACAAGTGGCTTCCAAGAAGTGATTAGGTAAAATTACACATTGAAATTAGACTTAATTGGTCCAGCCAAAGCTCCTGCTCAGATGACAGAACAGCTGATTGCCGGAAAGTTCTGCCAGGGAGAGCGTGACTTTATAATCCCTGCTCCTCACCCTTTCTGCCCAAGCATCTCCAACTGTCACTTGTCAGAGATAATATGTGTCAGAAATAATTTGATTTTGCTCCATACATAAGTCCTCGGGTTACATTATGTTGTGCATCCATTTTGTGGGAATTTAAGGAGGAAAGTCAGGGTGAAGAGGTTTGGTAATTTGCACTGAAGAGCCCGAAAAAATGCAGAGTTTTGTCATGTGAGAAGTCCTGTGAATCCTCCCATGGAAAGTGAAGCTTGATGATCCCTTTCTTTCAATCTATTTTGCATTCCACAGAAAAACCTGCCTGAGGTAGAAGATTTTTTTTTTTCCCCTGGTGTTTAGCTACTGAAAGAGGATGGGGCTGGCAAAAAGAGGATGCAGCAGGAAGCTGGGGAGAGCAGAAGGAAGGGAAGGACAGACGCCTGGCAGATGATGCAGGGGAATCTGGTAGCAAAGTCTTGCCATGAGAGAACAGACCTCAGAGTGGAGCAGAATGTACCTTCCCTGCTCCAGTGTGCTGCTGCCAGCAATGGCAAAGGATCTTCTGGAGAGAATTCCATGTCCTTCCCCTTTCTCTCAGTGTTTCATTTCCAGGCTTGCTGGTGCTGGTCTCCCTGTACAGGGACAATCTGCTGTTGCTGTGGCAAAGATCTGTGTGCTGGACCCCCCCATGCCAGCTTTCCAGAGGAGCCATTCCAATTTTAATGTCACACAATAGGATAAAAATCGATTCCTTTGTTTAAAAAGAAAACTTCAGGAAATTAACTTAAAAATTGCTTTAAATAGCATTGCTATCAGCAAGTCCTCAGCTCTATGTTCACATCTTATTTTTTTCCATGCAATTCCTGCCTCACTCAGAGCATTTTTGCTGGGAGTTAAAGGCACAGAGTGAGCAAGCAGGTGATTACAGCCAGTCTCAGTGTTAGAGCAGCTGAATGATGCCCTAGGGAGTTGTATTTTACCCCTGGCAGAACTGTAAAATTCGTTATTTCAATTCTGAGATTACAAACACTGCAAAAGTGTGTTTTCATTTCAAAGCACAATGAAACCAATTGGAAACAGTGAAATTTTCCATGAGGCAGGAATGCTGGATTTTGGCCAGCTCTTGTTGTGACTTCATTCCTGTGAAGCCTTTGGATGTTTTGGGATGAGCAATCTCGGCTGTCTATGAGAAGATTATTAATTCTTCATTTGGAGCTAGCTGTGAGCAACACTTAATTAGTCCAGGATGAACAGTGAGGAAAGACAAAAATATTTATGAACTGCTGAATTGGTGAGTGTTGGGCATCCAGGACATTGAAAGCTGCAAGATTGTGTGGAAAAAAGGATGTGTAGTCATGATGCATCATAGCATGGGTTTGAAAAATGAAGTTGCACACAGGATTCCAGCTGTGATATTCCCATCTTTTAAACATATAAATGAAGAAAAATTTCGAGTGGTTCTCTGTGTGCAGTATAGCAATGAATTTGTTCAAAGCCTAGTTCCTGGGAAGGTCTGCTGGAAGCTTGACCATTCATTGCAAAATAAGAAACTGTTGGGCAGATTTGTATTAACTTGTTGTCAGGCTGAAGTTTCATTTGAGCTGGTCTCATTCTGCTGAGTGGGATAGGATTCTTTGCTGCTGGAATTTTTGAAGAGTTTTTATTTGAGGCTTGCCAGACCTCAGAAGTGAGTTCTGGGGGAATTCAGGTCTCCCAGAGAAGCTGTGGCTGCCCCTGGATCCCTGGGAGTGTCCAAAGCCAGGTTGGAGGGGGATTGGAGCAGCCTGGGATGGTGGGAGGTGTCCCTGCCCATGGCTGGGGTGGGATGAGCTTTCAGTTCCCTTCCAATCCAAACCATTCTGTGACTCCCTGATCCTTCAGGAAATGGGGCTGGCTGTCAGGATTGGTTGGTCCCTGTGTTTTCTTCCAGTTATTCTCTGGGGAAATCACTGGGGTTTGAGTGAGGAGGGGTTTCCAGTGGTAGAGGGGCACGAGGTGCTTCTGCAGGCTGCCAGAATTCAGTGAGTGTCTGTTTATTTTTCATGGTTCAGTGGTTTGTCCAAATTACAATGTTTTCACAGTAAACGAGGAATCTCTGATTTAGGAGTAAACATCTGTGCAAAATGTAAAGTTTCTTGAAAGCTTGACTATACTAATGCTGTTTAAACAAGTAGTGGCAGAATTCTTAATACAGACCATTTTTTTCCCATGGATTTTGCAGTTGTATGTGTGGCAAAAACCCAAATTACATCATGAGGGAGATACATGAACCTTACAGTGAGAAATATCAGATAATTTGATGCCTGGTCTGAAAATAAATGAAAAGCACAACTAAAAAATTCACAGATTATACTACTTTTGGTGGAATGATGCATAGAAATCACGTTTGCCATAGTGTTCTTGCTTGTTGGGTGAGTGGGGCCTGCTCAGATAACACACATTTTAACAGCCAGAGGGGGATTGTTTGTCTGGGAATAATGAGGCTGCAGCTGGCACAGAGGCCACAGCTTGCTGCCCATTGTGACACAGTGCAGGCACTGCAAGGAGCAGTCCTGCCTGTTGCACACCTCATTGCTGCTGCTGTGCTGCCACAAGAGTGCCAGGAATCAAGGAATCAGGCCCTAAAAGGACTTTTTTTTTTGCCTGTGTTGGCTCCCACACAGCTTGAGAGGGGGACAGGGAGACATGGGGAGGGCACAGCTACTGCTGATGTGAGCAGCTCTGGCTCAGAGTGATCCAGGCTCCAGCACCTGGAGTGAAATGTCCAGTGGGATGCAGCTGCTTGTGCTGATCCAGGTTAAAAATACCTGGCCTCAGCGTGCCTGTCCTCTTTGTGGAGGTCACTGTCCCCTCAGAGTAGCTGGAGTAAATGCCACTGTAAGCAGTGCCAGCACAATTCTGCTCTGAGCAAGGTGGCTTAGCTTTGAGATACCCCTGTTAGATAATTCTGATTGAAAGTGCTCCGAGTGCTGAACACGTGGCTGTCCCAGTGCATCTGAGAGGGCAGGGATGGGCTGGGGGGTGGAGGGTGCTGCTAACCTCAGCCTGCATCTGATGCAGCCAGGGAGCAGGGCTGATCATCCCCTGGCAGAAGCAGAGCTGTACCCTGCAAAGAAATGAGCTGGAGAAGGAGCTGGGAATGCAGGCACTGAGGTCTTGGTGGGATGCCCTGGGCAATGTGGGCAGTGGAGCTGGAGCACAGTTCTGATCCAGGAGGCTTGAGGAGGCAATGTCACCCTTCCTGTGGCACTGCTCAGAGGGTCTGCACCTCAGTAACAGTGTTGGAAAGTCAGGAATAGTAGCAAAAAGTCATAAAATTAACCAGCTCTGTCAGAAAAGTGCTGCAGTTAAAAGACATGAACAGTGCAGTCTTTGTAGAATCACAGACAGGAATCAAGAGGGGCTGATTAGTGGTGTCAGGACTTTCAAAAGAAGGAATTGGCTTTTTAGTAAAGAAGAAAAAACCTAGAAGAGCCAGTGCCTGGGAGCAGAAACCCAGAGTAGAAGTGCTTTAATTTGCAATGAAGCACAGAGGTTTAAAGCAGTGATTACAAGTTACTGGAATACACATTCAGAAGATGCAGGAGATTCTCTGCTTTTGGTGTCTTCAATCCAAAAGCAGGGGCCTTTCTGGAGGAACTGCAGCCACAGGACTGCATTCCTGTGGCACATGGTTGCTTTTGCTCCAAAGGTCAGATTGCTTGGTATTCCTCCTGTTCTTAAAGTCCCTGGCTGAATAGGAGATCAGATCTTTAGGAAAGAGCTATGGAATAAAGAGGATGGGAAGAGGCAAGGATGCAGCATTGTTTAACTTTGCTTTTTTTGTTCTTTTTTTTCATGCAGGGGAGTTCCAAATCCCTGTGAGCTCCAGGGTGGGGCCAGTTCTCCACAGTGCAAAGGTATGGTTTCATTTTCCACCCCCTCTGTCTACACCTTCCCTGCAGGAACACATCCCAGAGCAACCCCAAGCACAGCCTGAGCAATGCACTCACACACAAGACTGGGAAAAAAAAGGGAGATGGGATATACTGACCTCTGCTTTAGCCAGAGCAAAATTCCAGGAGTTACAAACTGCCATCCCCATCCTTGGATGCATCTGTGTAACTGGGCTGCTGGTAGGGAAGCATTGAAAGAAAATGGGGAAAAACACCAAACCAACCAAACAAAAAAACCGAATTCAGCAGCACCGGTCTGTTCCTGTGGATTTGCATTTTGATGCAATCTTTCACTAGGTGATTACATGCTGTTGCTATTTTGGTTTTTACCAGACAACCCATGACTGGGGAAGGTGGTGTCACTCCTCCAAATGCTGCAAATCAGGGCTGGCTCTTGTCTGTTAGAGAGGGAAGCACTTGGGGCTTGAAGAGAGTGCATCAGCTTGAGAGTCACAAGGCCATAAATTATATTATTGTTCTTGTTGTGATTAAACCTGCCAATTCCTTGCAATTCACATCTGAGATGCAGATAATTCCCTTTTTAAAAAAGCAGTCGGCTGAGCAAGTGCTCAAGGACACTGTGAGCAGGGAGGAGGTAAATTCAGTTTTTAGGGGAGTGGGTTCCTGCAAAAGGCACCAAAAAGGTTTGATCTGCTGAGGGCTGAGCGTGGATCTCACACTCTGGGAGGTGCCACTGGTGCAGGGCTGTAGGAAGAGCCTGGAGCTGGGTCCTGGGTGATGGAGCAGCCTCAGGAGGGGCCTTGCTCCCTGTCTTGGCTCTTGGGAGCAGTCCTGAGCACAGCAGTGCAGCTGGGGGTGCCAAGGGGCATTTTCCCAACTTCCCTGGGTGCACTGAGCTCTGCTGCCACTCGATGGCACTCGGGGTGCGCAGCTGGGAGGGCTGAGCCTCCTCCCACCTCCCGGGGGTGCTCTGTTCGCTGCCAGGACAGGAATTGTCTGTGCCCTGCAGGGTGTCAGCAGCACGGGGCAGTGCTCAGGCCGGCTGAGGGGTGGGCTCAGCTGGAACGGGGAGAGCACATGCAGAGATGGGAGGTGTTGGCAGGAGCTGTGCTGTGGGCATGATGTGGGAGAGGGGACAAGGGGGGAAGTTATCTTAGAATCGTAGAATATCCTGAGCTGGAAGGGACCCACAGGGATCATCCAGTCCAGCTCCTGGCTCTGCACAGACACCCAACAGCCCCACCCTGTGCATCCCTGAGAGCGTTGTCCAAACCCTCCAGGAGCTCTGGCAGCCTTGGGGCTGTGCCCATTCCCTGGGGAGCCTGGGCAGTGCCCAGCACCCTCTGGGGAAAGAAGAACCTTTTCCCAAAATCCAGCCTGACCCTCCCTGGCCCAGCCCCAGCCGTGCCCTGGCTGCTGTCCCTGTCCCAGAGCAGAGCTCGGAGCTGCCCCTGCTCTGCCCCTCGGGAGGAGCTGCAGACTGCTATGAGTAGTATCAGGAATTTGCTAAATTCTGAAAGGTCTGATGATGTCTGAAAGGCTGCACCAAGCTCCCTGGCCAGAGGGGAGGGGAGCAGTGTCCATACAGCTCCCCCAACGAGGTGGCTGTGTGGGACAGGGAGGTTTTTGTGTGGAGAGATGAGATGACCCTCCTGATACCTGGAGTACAGTACAAGCAGATCTCACTGCTTGCTTTCCAAGCAAGAATCTCCTCTAGGGTTGATATGATTTTGCTCTCTTTAATAGCTTTCTTCTCTGACTCCTCAGGGTGACCCAGCTCAGCGAGGGCATTTAGAGGAAGCCGCTTTCCAATTGCAGCAGATTTTCCGGATTGATATTTCCATTGCATTGAATATCCTTGGTAATGTGGAGTTGGTTTTGTTTTGCCCTTAAACCACAGGTTTCTCATTTTGGAGGGCCTCCAAGTGGTTGCAGGTCTTGTGAGAAGGCAGGGATGGCATATACCCAAGCTGAAGGCTCCTTTCAGCAATTTTAACTGTGCTTGGAGAGATTTACTGCCCTTTGTCCCATCGTGCCACCTGATTTATCTCAGCATATTTCAATCCAGGCTTGGTTGAAGCCTGCACTGTTGTCCTGACATCTGTAGTTGGAAATTGAGCCATCTCTGTCTTTTTTGCAACACAAGATGTCATATCCTTGTATCCTTTTTTATTGTCTGGGCTCACACTTTTCCTGGCAAGCTGAAAAAGCAACTGCAGAATTGCAACTCTAAGAAAAGCAGAAGGAAGATGCAATGATCTAAGAAAAGTCCCTGCCCTATATACACCACTAGTTGCAGCACTGAAAAGCAAGTTGTTTCTGTGTGAGCCATACGCTGTGTTAGCCTGTGATCCTTCTTTGCCACGAGCCTAGAAAAATCCCTAAAATGCAGTGTTGCCATTTTTCTTATGGAAACTGTGGAGTGGGGCTGGCTGAGCCAACTGGAAGTGGCCCAGAGCGCTTGGTGTGAGCCAAGGAAAGCCCAGTGGCTGTGGGGGAGGTTGCTGCATTGGAGGCTGGGCTGTGTCCCTGTGCTTTTCCCGGTTTTTAGGCTGTGTTTTCCTTAGGGGTGGAGAGCATGAGGGCGGGGCACTGCCGGGCCGCCTTCACCTGCTTCAAGCTGGCAGCAGATCGGGGCTACAGCAAAGCCCAGTTCAACGTGGGGCTGTGCTATGAGCATGGCAGGGGCACGGAAAAGGACTTGGAAAAGGTACCCAGGGCTTGTGGGGCTGGCTGTGGGCAGCACTGACCAACAGAGGGCTCTTGGGTGGGTGCTTTGGTGGGAGCTTTGTTGCTTTTACATGGGGTGAAAGTCATGGAGTATCCTGAGGGAACCCACCAGGGTCATTGATCCAGCTCCTGGCCCTGCACAGACACCCCAGTAATCCCACCCTGTGCCTCAGAGCATTGGCCAAACACCCCTTGAGCTCTGGCAGCCTTGGGGCTGTTCAGCTTCCCTGTGGAACCTGTTCCAGTGTCCAGGCTTTGAAGAGTCAGTAGAAAATGCTGGAAATAATAAAAACTGCAGGATTGCAGAGCTGAACTTCAGTGCCATGGATCTCCTCTGAGATGTGCTCTGAGATCCCCTTTCCCACAGCTTCTGAGGGTTCTCCAGGTGCACAGGCTGTGCTACCAGCACCCAGCGGGGTTCCAAGGAGAAACCTGTCATGTTGCTGTATTTAAGACACCACTGCACATCCCAGGGCTTCTCAGATCTCCAGTTTGGGTCCTGTAACTACAGCCTGCCACCTAGTGCAAGCTGGCCACAGGCAGCAGCTGCTGGAGCTGGGAAGAGCTGCAAAGGCAGCTCGGTTTGAGTCACTGCTGGCCCAGTGCCACCCCCTTCAGCCTGGGGAGGCTTGACTGGAGCAGGCACGGTGGTTCCAGGGCTCGGGGCAGGCACACTCCAGTGTCTCACTGAACCAAGCTGATGTTCTCCAGCAGGGAGGTGTGGGAGGGCTCTGGGGAGGGATGATGGGTCTAGACAGAGAGGGTAAGCTCGGCCTGAGGGCAGTCACATCGTGTTCCAGGGCTTGTACACCGTGGCTCACCCAGGTTTCTCTTTTGCAGGCAGGTTTTTATTACTGCCAGGCAGCCAGCAGCTGTCACCCCATGGCCCAGTACCGCTACGCCAGGCACCTCCTCCAGCACGGCCCTGGCAGCCAGGGGGACAGACATCACAAGGCTGTGGCACTCCTGGAGCAGGCAGCAGGGGCTGGCATCACAGAGGTTGGTGTCTGCAGCGTGGGATGTCAGAGGAGAGAGCCAGCAGAACCCTGACTGAAGGGTTTGAGCCATCTTAGAAAGCAGGGACTGGAAGTAAAAGCCTTCCAGCATATTTATCCCTGCTCACAGCAGGGTTAGAGAGCCAGATCTTTACGGTCCCTTCTGACCCAAACCCTTCTCTGATTGTCTGATTATCTATTTATATTCCTGACAGTGTCTGGGAGACAGCCCTGCCTGCACATGGGTCCTCACTGTGTCACTGTTGTTAATGTGGCTCTTACATTAAACCTTTGGCTTAGGAGAACTGACCTGTGGTTGAAAACACAGCTCAGTTTTCATCTCCTCTCAATTCCACAAGAGTACAGGTTGCTGTGCTGGAGGAACTTCCAGTGCTTGAAGCAAGAACAGATCCTCATTTTGTATCTGTGACTTTCTGAGATGACTCATCTGTGCAGAGCTGTGTCTCCTGCCCTCCTTTCCCACTCCTCAGGAGATGCATTGAGCCATGTGCCATCTTGTGTTGGGAATGCCAGTCATTCTGGCAGTGCCTGTTCCTCCTGTAACACTGTCCAGGGGGTGCCTCTGCTGGATTTTGGGGGCAGCTCACAAGTGGAGCCATTCCCTGGCTCTGACTCTCACAGGGAAGTCTGAAATGATATTCTGGGTCTCAGGGTGTTGGTGTGGTGTTGAGAAGTTCATGTGTAGTGGATTCTATGGATCAAATGTGATTGTTTTTGTGTCATGCTGATTTTTCCTAGGACAGCCCTGCTTCTCCCAACAGCCCCTGCACAAGCAGGGTCCTTACCACACTGCCACAGTAACCCCAGTGTTTGAGCAACCTGAAAAATCAGCAGAAGAACTGAGTAATTAAAATCCTGGCTGATCTGGACCGTGTGGGTTTGTTGCAGGCACAGGCTTACCTTGGAGTGTTGTACATGAGGGAGATGCCACCCCAGGAGAAGAGGGGTCTGAAGTACCTGCTGCTGGCAGCAAACAGTGGTGTGAGTAATCCCCCTGCAAGCTCTGATTGTCCTCAGTTTGGGATCTGCAGGTGGAAGAGTTCAGGGTTTCTTGGAAATGGGAGTGAGAGTCAGGATTTGACTGCACAGTCTGAAAGGACAGAGTGGAGCCTTGGTGCATCCTGGAGAGGAGGCAGGTCCTGGGCACAGACCCTACAAAACAGGAGGGTGGAGGCAGCCCTGCTGGGCTGCAGGAGTTCCCACAGCACCAGTGCCTGTATCCATCTACCAAAATTGTACAGGTTTCCCATTATGGAGCATCTACACCCTCTTCAGTCAAAATCTTTCACTGCTGCATCACTCTGAGAACTTCGCTGTGTCTGTCTCAAATCTGTTCTTTGAAATTGGCCCATTGTTTCTTTCCTTCTCTAGAGAGCATGAAGAGACTCTTTTGGGATTTATTTTTTAATTCAGGGCCAAATACTTGAATCTCCATCCAGCCTTCCCCCATTGTTGCTGTTTCTCTTCACAGGTCATGTTACATCCCCAGGAATCTCCCTGCTTGCACTTCCTCAGTGACCCAAGCTTCTCCTTTTTGGAGGGCAGTGCCACAATGTGGGCACAGCACTCCCCTGAACCCCCAGCAGCATGTGTGAGTGCCATGCCTTGCAGCCAGGTTCCTGCATCCCACACTTCTGTTTCTTTCCAGTGACATTGTGCCCTTGTTTTCAGCTGCATTGTAATGACCAGGGTTTTTTTTTTTTTTTTTCCTGAAGAACTCGTTCATTTTAACTTCAGTTCCCACAGCTTTTGTGCAATGGAAAATAATGAATAGCTATTCCCTGTTCTGCTGGCTAATAGTTCTGGTTGTGGTGCCCTTTAGTGTGTCCTCTCTGAGTCATTTCTTTAGCAGGCTGCAGAGCACTGGTTTAGTTTGTCTTGCTGTGTAGTTAAGCTGCTCTACTTTGCTTGTCAGTCTTCTCTCTATTTTTCTAATTCTCCTTTGACCATTTTAAGATGCTTGGACTAAAACTGGACTCAGGGTGGAGGTATGCCATGGATCTCACCTAATGAGATCCTCTGCTTTGTTCTGCCTTCCCTTCCAATAATTCCTAATATTGTTTGCCCCTTTCCCTGGCACTGAGCAGTGATTAGATGGTCTCAGGGAACTATCACTGTGTGAGATCCAAATTTCTTTCTATAAGCACTGCTTTGCATTTGGCAGTACTGTTTCCTTTGTGATTGTGTTGCCCACTCTTAGTCCTGTGAGATCTTCTCTAATTAATTCTTTATAGTGAAGTTTGACCATTTTGAATGGCACAGCATCACTTGCATGCTTGGGTTTTCACCCTCTTTCCAGAATGGAGACTCTGTCAGATCACAGGTGGGACTAGGCCAGCCTTGCCACAGCAGCTCAGACATCATGATACAAAATACTTCATTCTAAATCTGCTAAGGATCTCTCCTAAGCTGCATCACTGGCTCCTTTTTGCCAGCCTGGAGTCAGATGTGTGTGCTGAACAATATCACATTGAATTATCCCATTAAATAGGTGATTGTCATTTACTGGTAATCCCTTAACAACACAAAACTGAGCAGGTAACTGCAGGTCCTCAGGTGCACCCCTGGCATGTTTTGGTCACAGCCATGGCAGTTCTCTGACCCCAAACATCCTTGTCCATGTCTGGTTCCCAGTGGGTGCTGGCTGTGGGTGCTCCAGAGCCTCAGCTTTGAGGGCAGGCTGCTGCATGGGCTCCCTCAGATGTTCCTGTTCTCCATGGACATGTTCACTTCCCATTACCCTGGAGCTGGAATTGATGTTTGGTTGGCTAAAAGAATGCTGGGTAAGGATGAAGCAAGGACAGCACCATTTAGTACAGCTCCAGAAAAGGGAAAACAGGCACAAAAAGTCACAGATTCAGCGTTTCTGCGGTTGTTCCTCTCTGCTAGAGCCAAGCAGGCAACTCTGACAAGTGTTTTTCCAACACAAGAACTGTGCTCTGCTTTGGTTCCCACTTCTTATCCTCCCTTATTTTGTACATGCAACCACAGAACATAAAGCCCAAATTAAAGAGTTCTGTTGGAAAACTGAGCCTGCCTTCCAGATTGCCAAGGGTCTCGCAGTCTCTGCTGCTGTGCTAATTTGGGGATCCCCTCTCCCTGCAGCCTTGGCTCTGAGGTGCTCATCCTGGGAGGGATGGTTGTGCAGTACTGCTCATTGAACCTTATCTCTTGTCACAGCAGAAGTGCCAATCCTTCAACGTGTTTATCTCATCTCCAAAGGAGTTTATTGCTGTCATAAACTGAGACTTGCAACATTTTGCAAAGCACCCACTCACTGAGTTCTTCACTTGCCTCTACCAGCTACATCCCAGATAGCAACACTTGCAATATGTTCTCTTCCCGAGGCTTTATTAAAACTTGCTACTTACTTGGGTTTTTTTCTTTTTCTTTCTTCTTTTATTTTTTTTCCCCCCAAAGCCTTGTTTAGATCATGTCTCTGGCAGTCACACTCTGCTGCTTTGTTGCTGGAAGGGTCTGTGTGACCACTAGTCCATGCAGTCTTTTTATTGTCTTCAGGAGTGTCATCCCACTTTGCTGCTATCTGAGCCCCTTTTCCTCCCATTGGATCTCACAGATAAAGTGCACAGCTGACACATAAACATGTCATGGGTTTGGATATGGCTTCACTGCAGTGACAACCTTTGTTTTCTGGTTCATTCCCAGCACTTACGTGTGTCTGAGTGGTTCAGGTGTTTTTTCTCTAGTGCATATTTGCTTCATTTACTTCATTTTCTGCTGCTTGAGATTTCTTCTGGAATAGAATTAGGTGGGGCTGAGCTGGAGAGTGCTGCACTCTTGTGTTAAAGGGGAATCTCCCAGCCCTTGGCAGCAAGCACCTCTGTGCCATTTGTTATGTTTTTACAAGACCTGGGTTTGAACTGTCTTAGGGCAGTCCCAGGGTGTGCCTGGAGTCTGGGTGGGATCAGGATCTCAGCTCTGACCCCTGAGACAATCAGGATGCTCTGCAGAGCCAGCTGCTCCTTTGTTCCCCTGACACAGACCTGGGTGTTGAAGGGAAAGCAGTGAATTTAATTGGGAAGGGATAGGAAGGAGCAGAGTCAGAGATTCTGCTTCTCTCCAAGAAGGGACTGGGGGATTGATGCCTTATCGTGGACTACCTAAAAACAGAAGCCACACGAAATTAGGAGAGTAAAAAAGCAGTTATATTTATATTTATGAAGGGCCTTCAGGTACATTTAGGGCAGACAGAGAGCCCCAGGGGCTGCACCCAAAATGGACAATGGGTCAGGGGTTTTCATACTTTTATAAGTTTGGTCCATTTGCATATTGGGGGTTAATCTTCCAATTACAGCTTCAGGTAATGAAAGGATTCTTTCATTACCCAGTTTTCTTTCCCTCATCCCACTTTTGTTCACATTTCTTGGGCCCTGAGACAGTGAGGTGTCCTTGGATCCCAGACCTGGAGAGGAATTGTTTTGTCTGACCAGCTCACACTCTGTGTGGAGTTTAGAGTTCCGCACTAAAGAACTGCAGGATTACAAATGTATGAAAAATAGAAAAGCTCAAATCCTAAGGCATCGGGATGAGGGGCAAACCAAAGATGGTGAAGCAGTAAACTCTCACGAAGGTGCTAACGGCTCTGTGTTCTCCCTCCCGTGCTGCTGGCTGTGCCAGGATGCCCAGAGCAGGTTCCACGTGGGTGTTTGCTACGAGCAGGGCCTGGGCGTGCGGCGGGACCCGGCCCAGGCGCTCCGGCACTACGGGCGGGCGGCGAGCGCGGGGAACCGCAGCGCCCGGCAGCGGCTGCGCGCCTGGCAGGAGGAGCTGCAAGGTACCGGGGCACTGACTCCTGAAAGGGGCACCAAAACCAGGAGAAAACTCTCCAACAATATAGTGTTAGAGAGTTCAGGCATTGCTTTGGTCTGGCCAGGCTGTGCCACAGAAATCATTTCACCTGCACATTGCACAGGTTGTGCAGGGAAATGCATTCCACCCCACATGGCATTTACTAGATTTTCCCAAAATTTTATACAGTCCAAACCCACAGAGATGAACTGTTTCGAAGTTCAGCGGGCCTTTGTTGAGCTACCCCCAGGATTCAGTTTGTCATTGGATCTGAATTTCCTCACCTTCGGTTCTCATTAGGTCTCCATTCCTTGATTCCTTTATCAGTCTTTTCCAGACCAGGAGTCACCAGCCCTGCCAGGGGTAGATGTTTGTTGATGTTCTGTTGATGGCCATTGATGTTTTGCTGATGGTCATTATCTTTTGGGCTGCTCCCAGTGCTTGGTGCAACAATGCCTGAAAGAAAACTTAAAATTCCTTTCCCCAAAGCAAATGCGCACAAAGCCCGACTCGAGAAATCAAATAAAATTTTAAAAGTCGTTTCATTTGCAACAAAAGTGAGGCCTGTATTGCCAGAGGAAGGGTCACACAGGGCCATGGCACAAAGGAGTTTTTCTGAAGGGAAAGGACCACTTCTCGGTTCTTTCCATTTGGTAGCAGCTCTCTCCAGTCCAGCTGAAGTGGAGAAGCCATTCCCATAATATGATGTGTCACTGAACCATTTCTGTTGGAAAAGACCTCTAAGATCAACCATTGCCTCTCTGCTCTGCACTGATGTGGCCTCACCTCCAGTCCTGGGGCAGTTTTGGGCACCACAATATAAAAGTCTGGAGGAGAATCCTCGTGAACAGCAGCTGAGGGCACTTGGTTTGTTCAGCCTGGAGCACAGAAGACTGAGGTCAGACCTCATTGTGGTCTTCAGCACCCTCTGAGGAGCAGCACAGGGGCAGCTCTGATCTCTGCTCCCTCAGTCAGGGACAGGACCCAGGGAATGGCTGGAGCTGAGTCAGGGGAGGTTTAGGCTGGATATCAGGAAAAGGTTTTCCACCCAGAGGGTAGTTGAGTACTGGAACAGGCTCCCCAAGGAAGTGCTTACAGCACCAAACCTGTCCTGAGTTCAAGAACCATTTGGACAACTCTCTGGAGCACAGGGTGGGATTGTTGGGGTGTCCTGTGCAGGGCCAGGAGTTGGACTCGATGATCCTGATGGGTCCCTTCCAACTCAGGATATTCTGTGATTCTGTGATAATCAAATCCAACCTTTGACAGTGTCATTAATACCTTGTTTTTCTGTACTTTCAGATGTGCACACAAAGCATCCATTCCCTTCAGGATTAAGAGCCTCCTCCTCTAGCCCAAATTTCTGGACTATTGAGCCTGTGTCTGCAGGTCTGCACAGCATCCAGCCAGCACAATGTGCCCTGCCCCTGCCCCACTCCTGGAGCACAGACAGGCTCCACATGGTGATGCTGAGCAGTGCAGGATGGAGCCGTGCCTTGGGATCCAGAACAGTGCCAGTGGAGCTGCAGGGCTGGCAGCCCCACCACTGCTGTCAGTAGAGCAGGCAGTAAGTGACCCAAGCAGGCAGAGGGCAAGGCAGCCCTTGGTGTGGGCTGGAACCAGGCAAGCAGTGAGTGGAAAGACAAAGCTTCCTGTTCATGGAACAGGAGCCATTTTTAAATACCAGGGGTTTCAGAATAAACCTTGTGATATCTCCTACACCACCAAGTCCTCTGGTCCTCTTACCTTCCACACAGGGATGTTGCTTCTGCACCTACATTTCTGCATTAGAGCCATGCACAGACTCCCACCATGCCACTGGCACAGGGTGCCCAGAGAAGCTGTGGCTGCCCCATCCCTGGAAGTGTCCCAGGCCAGGCTGGACAGGGCTTGGAGCACCCTGGGCTAGTGGGAGGTGTCCTGCCCATGGCAGGGGGTGGAAATGGATGATCTTTAAGGTCTCCTCCAGCCCAAACCATTCTGTGGTTCTGCACCACTGTGGTGTGGTTTGGGGTTGTAATTCCAGCAGCCCTGCACATCTTGCACAGGCCCCCCAGGGAGGTTTACCAGCCACCATTTGGGGCTGTTGGTAACGAGCCATGGGCTTGTTCTGGCACACAGCCTCAGGCAATTGGCTCTCTCTTCAAGGCAAGTCCCCTCAGTGGCTCTGCTACCAGTCTGGGCTTGGCTCTGTGTTGCTATTGTGGCCATTCAATCTGCATTCAAACCTGGGCAAGCAAGAGAGTGAATTGTAATTATCAGGGCACAGTTTTTTATGGGATATGACAGGTCCACCTGTAGCAGTGAGAGTGACAGCTCTCCTCAGCCCTCCTGCCCCATGGCAGTGTCCTTCTGTCCTCCTGCAGCCCTGGCAGTGAGCTGCTCCCAGGGGTACAGCCCTTTGAGACACAATGAGCAAGGTTTGCTTCAAAATTCATCTTGTCCCTGTTTGCTGAGCACGCCAGCTCGTTTTCAGCAGAGTGGATAAGGGATGCTCCCAGTGGGAAGGCACCACTGGCAGGCAGCAGCAGCAGGCAGCTGGTGTGATAATTTCTTCCACTGGGGCAGCTGAATCCGGAAAAAGGCATTTATTCACACCAGTTTGAGCTGGTTCAAGGGCATCTGTGCAAACTGTCCAGCTTCCTGTGGCCATGGCGCTCTGGTGCTTTGTGTAGACAAAAACAAAGGCAATGGCCCCATCCTGAACTTCTCCCTGCAGCAAGGGAGGGGCACGGCCAGCCCTCAACACATCTGATTGTTCTTCTAGTCTGCTCTCTCCTTCTGCTCAGACCAAACTTTCTTAGACCATTTCCTTTATCAAGCAGGATACAAGTAGCAGGAAATTCCTGGGCTGGATTTCCTATGCTGTGATAATCCACAGCGTGCTTACGCACTGGTCAGGACAGGAGAGGGGCTGGGGGGTTGAAAGCAGTTTGCAGAATCAGGAAATTGAACTGAGAGGGAGGAATTTGCCTCCTTTTAAATCTGCTTGTTATAAGGTATTTTTGTCTAAGAATTGTCCTTTAGCAGGCACATCAAAGCAGCTTTGTGAGGTTGTGCCGGGTGTTTGTGCTCTGCATGCACTCCCAAGGTGCAGAGGAATCCCCCAGGGCTGCACCTCCTCAGTCACAGAATGCCTCCCTCCCGGTTTGCACAGCTGCATCTCAGCTAGAATTTGGCTCTCTGTCATTGTTTTGGTGCAAGAACCTGTTCTGTTTGTAAAACAAACCAGCAAGAGATTTGTGTTAGCAGAGTGTCAGGATAAGCAGGCCGGGCCAGACCCATCCCTGGATGGGTGCCAGAGATGGGCTCATCTGTACAAGCATTTTGGAGACTCCAGATAAAACACAACATTTTGGATATTAAAAAGTCCACCTGGGGAAATCTTACTCTATTGCTCTTGTCATTTGGTCCCAAGGGCAACAGAAAGGGGTAACTTTCTCATTTACTCTGCTTTAAATTATCTGTGTGATTGTCTGGTGCTGTGGCTCACACCTAGAGCTGGGAGCTGTCACCTCCAGGTCCATGGGAAAGAACACGGCTGGGACACCTGAGACAGTCCAGGATCATCTCTGCTGGGCCATGCTGCCTGTTCTTTTTCAGTGAAATGAAAGCCAAAACTGTCACCCAAAGGCACCATCACCAGTCCCACCATGAGCTTTGGCCCTGAACATGTGAATGGGGTGTCTGTGGAGAAGTCAGTGCAGTGTTTGCAATGTAAAGCTGCTGCAGGAGAGCAGGCAGGGTGGTCAGAGCAGTGCTGGCCCTGCCCAGTGTTACAGGGGAGGGTGGCAGTGACCTCTGCAGCCCCTCAGCCTGCCCAGTGTCACAGGGGAGGGTGGCAGTCACCTCTGCAGCCCCTCAGCCTGCCCAGTGTCACAGGGGAGGGTGGCAGTGACCTCTGCAGCCCCTCAGCCCTGCCCAGCTTTGCAGCACTGGCAGCAGAGGTGGTGGCTCACCTCATTCCCATCACTTGACTCTCCTCCCACCCCTGCAGCCAGCTGGCCAGCACAGCCCAGGTGTGTTCTGGGGGTTTGCAGTGGCACAAACTGGTGCAGAGCAGAGCCCAGAAGCCCCAACCTGCCATGCACACACTGTGTGAGCCTGCAGGTCACCACCACTGCCTTCCATTCTCCAGGAGTGCAGAAGCACAAACACCTGTGTGCTTCTTTCTTTCTCACCAATATCTTAGTTTTCCTACCCATGCTGTTATTCCAAAACTCTCTTGCAGCTCCCAGACAGACAGATCAAAGTGAAAACCCATGATAAGGGTGAAGCTTGTGACTGACTATTTCAAAACATTGTTTTCATGCTTCCCTTTTCCCAAGCTACCTTTGGCAGACTCCAGCCATCTGTTGTCTGCTTTTGGATAAGGACTATGCTCCAAAATCCAATGGCCTCAAGGGAAAGAATAGAATAGAATGGAATGGAATCATTAAGGTTGGAAAAGACCTCTGAGATCATTGAGTCCAACCTGTGACCGATCCCCACCTTGCCACCCAGACCAGAGCTCTGAGTGCCACATCCAGTCCTTATGGAGAAGGAAATGGTGGGCACTTGGTGCAGCCATTGGAGAGATGCCAGGGCTGAGTTTTGGGCATTTTTCAAAATGCCAAGTTCGCAGTGGCAGAACCACAGAAGCTGGAAGGAGCAGTGGGAGACAGCAGCAATGTCCCTTTTCCCAGCTGCCATTTCAGGCTTCCTGCACTTACACTGTGTCAGCTACACTGCAGACAGAGAGGGTAGTGTTAGAAAAAAACAGTTTTATTTAAATAACTGAAACCCTGGGGCCCAGCTGCAGCAATGTCCATGACAGATATTTTCAGTCTGTGATCACATGGATGTGCCTCACTGTGCTGTGTTGTCCTAACAACCCCCTCCCCTCAGCCTGTCCTGGGAGGAAAGGGCCCTCCTGCTATTGGGTGTGGTGGGAGGCTGGAGGAGCAGGGTGGGAGGGGAGGGAGGCAAGGACAGCTAGAGGGGCACTAAACAAGGTGAAATCAGTCATGGGAAATGCGATGGGGCCAGGCAAAGGAAGAACTACACCTGTCTGGGATGGGCCATACAGTGACCCTGCTGGGGTTGGGGTGAGGCTTGGGCAGCCAGAGCTGTGACTGTTCTCTCTCCCCCAGGCTGCTAAAGCCCTGGAGCACCGTCCCCCAGCGCCAGGCTCTGCCCTCGGGCCGACAGCTGCCGCAGGAGCCCCGCGCCCGCCTGGCCGTGCTCCTGCGCCTTCTGGGACAGGATCAGCTCGAAGAGGCTGCTCATCTCCGACAGGAAGGTGCTGGCCAGCCTCGTGCCAGCGCTGCTGGGGTCAGCCCCAGCACCTTTGCCAAAGGTCTCAAAGGTCCTTGGTTCCTCCTGCCTTGCAGCCTCCTCATCCTGGGGGGAGTGCGGGGAGCCGGGGCAGAAGACGTTGTCCTTGTAGCTGCTGGTGAGGGGCAGGGACAGCCGGGCCATCCACGCTGGGTCTGCAGCTGTCAGCCTCTTGAGGGCCAGCTCTGGGGGCAGGGAGAGCACAGGAGAGAAGAGGGAGGGAAAATAAATGAATAAAAATATTGATCAATGAGAAAATCTGAAATCAGCTGAGAGGCGTGATGGTAAACAGGTCACCAGTGACATCGTGCAGACCAGCAGCTTAAAAAAGTCAAAATATATATAACTGGTTTAAAACTACTGGGGGTTTTGTTTTGTTTTAATATAATAGCCATTACAATCACTGTGAACTCTCATTTGTTGCAGTCTCAAATGGCATTTCACTAAATTGTTAGCAAAGCCTGAGAGAGCGAGGGTTTAGGACTGGCTAAAGGGGAGCAGACAATGAAAAGCTTTCCAGGGGGAAGTGTTGGACACCAAGATAGTGGACTTCCCTCCAGGGTCACTCCAGGGTGGGAATTTGCTGCTAAGCAGGCAGATTGAGACCGAACAGAAATGGGTTATTGTGAAAACAATAATACCAGAATGAAATTGGGGATAATAAAATGCACAGCTGGATGGTTGGAGACTGGGACCAAACAATTGAGTTCTGAAGGAGTTGTTCCTCGATTGGAAACAGCTGAAGAGCAGGAGGAGCCTGGGCTGGGGGCTGGGGCAGGCTCGTTAGTGGGCCAGTAATTTGATTGTGCCCCAAAATGGGCAACTGGAATCACGCAGTGGATTGGTCAGGGTATTCCCTGCTGCCATGGAGGCACAGCCAGGGTAGGTTGGTATAGGTCTGATTAGAGGAATTACAAACAAATCTGATTATCCAGCCATAGGAGAGGGAGCTGAAATGACACCAGAGCAGGGAAAGCTCTGGAGATGAGAGCAGGAGCGATCCAGGCTGACACAATGGAGACCCCAAGAGGTGGGGGTGGCTGCTCCTAAGGAAGCAAGTGCTCTCCAGGGATCTGACTGCAACCTGTCGTTATTTTGAGGAGATAAGCACTAGCAAAGGAAATCTTTATGCTTAAAATAGTGTTGGCAAAAGAAGAAGTGATTATAGCTGTCCATGAATAAACATCTCCTGGAAAATAAAGGAAGGACCCCATAGCAGGGAGAGCCTGGAATAGCTTCCTCGTCAGATGCAGGAAGGGAGACGGGGATTCTTGGGGTTTGAGGTAGTTGGTAAACAAGAGTCCGTGCTGTGGTGCACACAGGCTGCTTCCCAGCCCTCCTTGTTCCTTCCCAAAGCACAGCCCAGGACCTCAGGGGGGTTCAGAGGGAGCTCCCCGTTTGGGAAAGGTTTTGGGAGCAGCAAAACGAGTCCCTGGTAGCAAAACAGCAATGCCAGGGTGGCAGGAGCTGGGGTCACTGTAATAAGTGTGTGGCTCTGACTTAAAAAGTGACCTCTGAGAGGAGGGTCCCCATCCCAATGCTCTTATCCTGCTGATTCCAGGGGACAATCAGTACCACAGCCTGGGACATGGGGTCCTCAGTCAGTGACTGAGACCAGGCTCCTTCCTCAGCCAACTGAGCAGTTTTCTCTGAAAAACAACTGTCCTGGGGTGGGATGGGGGCAAGGGCTGGGACTCAGACCTGGTAAGGAGAGAAGGGCAGGTACATCCCTGAGATTTTTTGTTTCAGCTGAAGCCCCAACATTCTTTTGTGTTGCTCCACACCCAGAATTTCTCTCTGCAATCTCAGTATTTGAGTTGCAGTGATTGTTCCTTGAGGCATCACCCAAGGGTGCTGCAGGCTTTGCTGTAAAACATCCAGTCTTCTCCCCAGTCTGCAAGAAACTGCTTAATTCCCTGGATATTTGGCTGCTCTGGAGCAGGGCACAAATGGTCTGCTCTCTGCAGGGAGAGCCACAGCTCAGTGGGCTGGCAGTCCCGTGGCCATGAAACCTCATAATTAGGTATGTTTAATTTGACCAATAACTCTTTACTGCCTTGTTTTAATGGTGTTTGGGGAGCAGGGGTTGTTTTTATCATCAATAAAGTTCTATCTCTCAGCTGCTGCTGGGAGTGCTGTGCTGGGCTGGTGGGGGATCAGAGCTAACAGACGGTGCTGGGAGTTCATCCCGCAGGATAAACAATCCCGGAGCTGCCGGGGCACGGCAGTGCTGCACAGTCCCCCGCTGGGAACAGCACAAAGGCCCAGCCAGCCTCAGCCAGCTGTTAGGATACTCCTGAGCACCAGCAATGCTTCCTTCCTCCCTCTCAGGATGCAAGTCCACGGCTCTGTGTTTGGGAGAAGAGGAAGGAGCCCAGCAGCTCCGGCGCCTTTTCAGGAAGCTCTGGGCTCATGGGGAAGGTTTGGCAGCACTGGAGCAGAGCAGCCCCTTTGGGCATGGCCAGCAGGAAGCCAGACAGGCACAGCCTCAGCATTCCCTGCTGGCATTCACTGTGGCATGGAACAGGCTGCCCGGGGAGGTGGTGGAATCATCATCCCAGGAGTTGTGGATGTGGGTTAGTGGTGGACCTGGCAGTGCTGGGGAGCGGTTGGACTCTGTGGTCCAATGATTCTGTGGAATTCCAGTGCTTTGGCGAAAGGGTTTTTTTCCTATCAGATCCAAGAATCATGGGAGATGGCACCTCTTGGATCAGCCTCACCATAGCAGCATTTTCTAGGATGCTCCCTGTGAGGACAGGACTGGATTGAGACAGAGCTGCTGAGCAGGGCCCCCAGTCCTTGTCCTGGGATCAGGGTACATCAGTGCACCCTGGGATGGAGCTGGGCTCCTGTTTCCTCCCTTGGAATCTGAGGAAGCTTTTAGGTCTTGTTTCACCCAGCCTTTCCTTTGTTTGCTCCTTATAGAACAAAAGAGCAGGAAGGCACGGGGGCACAAGCAGCAGGTTGCCTCCCTAAGGAAGAGCACCCCAAATGCCCAGCTCTGGCATTCCAAACCACCCCAGCAGCAAAGCTCAACAAGTTCCTCTTCTGTGGAGGAGCACAGAGGCTCCACAATGAAATTTCTGCTACAGGACATGAGTCAGCCCAACTCTTTCAAATTGAAATGCCAGTAGAGGAGATTTTTAGAACAAATCAATAAAAGGAACATGTAGAAAATGTCAGGCCCAGATGGTATTCACCCCGGAGTGCCAGAGGAACTCAGATATGAAATTGCCTGGTTTATTAGCTGCTGTTCATTAACTACTGCTTCAAATGAATGCGGGATCAGAGGGAGGGGAAGTAGAAATGGTGACAGGAGTTTTTAAGCGCGTGAAGGTGAATCCAGTGCAGGCAGACTCAGAGAAATCCTTCTGTGCAAGGCTCAGCAGGGAGAGCCACAGAGCTGCTGCTCCCAAAGGAACCACGTGGTATTGTCAAGGCGGGGAATTGCGTTTTGGAAATTTGGGAGGGCTGGATGAAGAGTCCTGGATGACTTTGGACAAGAGCGTGGAGTGGACAGGACACAGGGAACGGCTTCCCACTGCCAGAGGGCAGGGTCAGATGGGATATTGGGCAGGAATTGTTCCCTGGGAGGGTGGGGAGGCCCTGGCACAGGGTGCCCAGAGAAGCTGTGGCTGCCCCTGGATCCCTGGCAGTGTCCAAGACCAGGCTGGACAGGGCTGGGAGCAGCCTGGGACAGTGGGAGGTGTCCCTGCCCCTGGCAGCAGGCAGAATGAGATGATCTTTAAGGTTCCTTCCAACCCAAACCATTCCAGGATTCAGTTCTGTGATGGCAGAGGACACCTGAGCTGGTGGAACTGCACCAGCCAGGCTTGCAGGGGACCTGAGCTGTGCCTGAATTAACAGCCTGGTTCTGTAGGGACTAATATGTGTTAAAAGCTGGGAAGTGAGGGTAGGAATAATTAATCTTCCCCACCAGGGGAGGTCATTAACAGAGTCCCAGAGTATCTGCTCAGCACAGTGATAAATGACACGGAGAAGGGGACAGTGTTGGTGTTGACTTCACTAAAATACCCAAAAGCAGAGGGTTGCTGAAGGACCTAATGATGCTGAGTGCCATGAGCAAAACGTGGCTGGTGGATTTCTGTGTCACCAACTGTCAGATAATTGTCCCAGGGAACAACATGTCATGTGCTGATGGCTCTGCCACCACTCAGGGGAGGGATTTGGGAGTCACCACAGTTTGATAACAGAGCTTGGGCAGGACAGGAATGAAGAACAAACCAGAAAACCTCCTCATGCCCCCAGTGTATCCTAAACACTGCACACAATTCTGGTCACACATCTCAGAAAAGCTGCACTAAAATTGGCAGCAGGTTGGTCACAAGAGATGAGCCTGGTAGGAAAGAGGAGCCTGATGGAGCTCTGAGGGTACATAGCACCATGAGGGGCTTGACAAGGAAAAGTGTCCACCTTTCTAACTCTGCATGGCCTAGGAGACCATGCAAGAGAGGGTTTAGGCCAGCATGGGAAGCAGCTCACCAGCTGCAATGTGAAACTGCACCTCATTCCCTACACAACAAAGGTCAAGGGCACACATCACTAAACCACAGCAGACATGTCCATGGGAGGGAAATCAGCCATAAACATGAAAAAAAACTCAGTGTGAAGCTCAGTAAGTCCCTTTGCCTGGTACCAAAAGCCTGGTGCAGACATGCTGCCCCAAGCACTGCCCTGCCAGGGCCATGGAGGGAGATGAGATGTCCCCGGGCTGCCTGCAGGCCACCCAGATCTGCAGAGGTTAGTGTGATACTCGAGGAGATCCCGCTGCTGGACCCCCACCAGCCCCACCTGTGCCAGTAGCGAGGCCAGCTCACCTGCCTGTGGCTCCAGGAGGGTCTCCAGCTCCTCTCCCACGAGCTGCTGCACGGAGAGCTCGAAGGCGCTGTCGGAGTCGCGGTCCCCGGGCTCGCTCTCGCCGTGCCCGCTGTCCTTGGTGCTCAGGCAGTCGGTGTCCAGCCCCGTGTCCAGCCCCGTGTCCAGCCCCGTGTCCAGCCCCGCAGCCCTGCAGGAGCCACAACACCCGGGTCACTTCAGCTCCCAGCTCTGCCCTGGCCCCAGGAGCCCTTGGAAGGGTCTCCATCCCCCCAGAACGGCCCAGAGAGGGCGTGTGGGCACCTCCCCGTGCACCACTCTCAGAACTCGTTTTCAGGGTTTTGAGGCCCCCTCAGTTAATGAGTTTTGGGGCTTGTTGGGCTACACAAGGGGCAGCTCCACATTTCTTGCCTGACAAAAACCCTGAGAGGGTTTTTATCCTGCAGGGACATCATAGAATCCCAGAAGGGGTTGGGTCAGAAGGGACCTTAAAGCTCATCGTGTTCCACCCCTGCCATGGGCAGGGACACCTTCCACTAGACCAGGTTGCTCAAGCCCCATCTAACCTGTCCAGGGATGGGGTGTATCCTGAGCAAACAGGGAACTGCTGGCCCTTCCCATGAATTCAGAGGAGCTTCTCTCCTGCAGGACCAGGAGAGGAGCACCACAGCCCAGCCCTGCTCCAGAAGCCCTGGAGCTGCTCTCCTTCCCTCTCCATCCTCAGCAGCTGCAGGTGAGAGAGGTGGAGAAAGCTGGACAGGGGGGACATGGCAAGGCAGTGATGAGTGTTCACCCAGAGATGTCAACAGCATAACTTAACGGGAACACCATGAAGTTTGGGAGTATCTTTGGCACACAGCTGGGATATCTCAGTGTTTCCAGCCCTGCTGGCAGTTCTCACTCACTTGCTTCCTGGCACAGGGACAGGTGCCCCACACTCATGTCAGCAGGCACCAGCATCTCTAAGGAAGTGCCCAGATCCATGAGAACACTCATCCTTGTGCTGCTGCCTCCAGAGCTGGGCCCCTCTGTGCTCCTGAGTGCCCCTGTCCATCACACCAGAACCATCAGTGTTCTTGGCAAGGCCAGGATGAGGGTTCATGGCCATGGAGGAGCTCAGGTAAGTATGGAATGGAGCTGCCAAAGGTGCCCCAGGAAGGAGGCAAAGAGCAGCTGGATGCCATTGGGAGCACAGCCATCCCCTGAAGGGAGGACCAACCTCCCCAACCTCACAGGACAAGGTTTTCCCTTGTGTGTGTCTGCCCTGGGGTGTCCTGCCTGCGGAGGCTTTTGGGCTGGTGGGGCTGGAGCAGGGGCAGGGAAAGGGAAGTGCTGGGAGCCAGCCTTACCTGCTGCCGTTCTTGGCCGTGTACTTGTTTCCCCTGTAGTTTGTTTTGGGCTGGAACTGGCCCTGGTGCAGCAGGGAGAGCAGCTGGGAGATTTGCTGCAAGGCAGGAAAAGCCTGTTGAGCCCGGTGCTGGCCACTCAAGCTGCTTCCTGCCAGGACGTCCCCTCCGAGCCCCCCGGCCTTTTTATAGCGCTTCCTCCTCCTGCAGATGGCTCAGCATCCCCACACCGGGGGAAAAACAAGCCCTGGGCAGCCCACCTGGCCCTGAGCTTCCCCTGCACCCCTCCTGCCCTTCCCTGCTCGTGGGATTGTCCCCTTCTCCTTGTGACAGCCCCGCTCCCAGAGTGTCCTGCTGGGTGTGGGGAGACCCTGCCTGGGTGGGGGGGTTGTTCATCCTACACAGCCCCGGCTATTGAGGCATCACTGCCCAGGGCTGGGGGAAGAGACCAACCAAAGACCATCAGGTTGCACATTCCAACCACCCCAGGGTGGGCAAGACCCTGGCAAGGAAGGGTTGGGGGTGTCCACGCTCCGGGAATGCCCGGGGCAACTCCTACCTGCACTGGGGGTGACTCCATTGCGAACTCCCCGGTCGGGCTCTGCTCCGCCAGTGCCACCAGCGACAGCCGGACCAGGCTCCTGAGGATGTGCTGGTGGGGCTGGGGCTGCCCGGCTCCCCCCGCACCCACGGGCTGCTCGGGTGGCACTTGGGGGTCTCCCATGGGTGGCTTCACCAAGCTCTTGCCGTGCACTGGTGCATCCGGGGGGCTCGCAGCCTCCTTCGCCAAAGGTTTGGGTCTGTGGGGCTGGCAGGGCCGGCGCTGCAGGATGGGCAGGTCAAAGGTGCCCTGCTGCTCGTCTGAGTCTTTTTGGGTCCTCTGGTTTCTCAGGGTTCTGTAGAGAGTGGGGGTGAGGTGGAGGGGAGCCTGTGGGGAGCCCCCGGGCGTGGAGGGGGCAGTGCCAGGCAGCTCCTCCTGGCAGGGCCGGGGGGGCTCAGGCTCCCGGGGCCGGCCCCGCAGCAGCGGGACCAGGTGGATGTCAGCCTTCTGGATCTGCCTGTGGGGCTTCTTGAGCTGCTGCTGCCTGCGGGCATCCTCTGCCTCCCTGCAGTTGTAGGCCATGCCGTCCTTCTTGTCCTTCTTATGCAGAGACAGGGTCAGAGCCAGCAGGAGCAGGCACCCGCCCAGCAGGGCAGCCAGGCAGATCACAACCACCACGGAGAGGCTCAGCCACCCGGGACCCTGGGCCGAGATTTTGGAGAATGCCCCGTGATGCCGGAAAACCAAGCGGAGCCGGGCCAGGGTGTGCAGGGGGGTGTCCCCCTTGTCGCTCACCCGGACCAGCAGCTCCCGCTCGCTGCCAGCCAGGCTGCTGGCATTGCTGGAGTTCAGGGACACCTGCCCCAGGAGAGGGTCCAGGATGAAGAGCCCAGCATCATCCCCGCCCACCAGATCATACCGGAGCGCCCCATTGATGCCAGAGTCCGCATCCCTGGCCACGATGGTGAAGAGGAAGGGAGTGCCAGTGCACGACACGAGTGTGGAATTGGTCACCACTGCAGCCCCTTGGGTGCTCCCATTCCCAGGGACCACCCAGCAGCACCCGGTCTCCACGTTGACCAGGACAGAGAGCGTGGCCACTCCTCCCACCAGCGCTGGCGTGGTGATGACGGGCACGTTGTCGTTCTGGTCGAGCACAGCCAGCCTGAAGGAGATGTTGGATGCCAGCTTGGGATGCCCTCCATCCTCCGCAGTCACCAGGAACTCCAGGCTCCTCACCTGCTCGTAATCAAAAGCTTGGAGGGCAAAAACATCCCCAGTGGTGGGATCGACTGAGACCAGCCCCAAAGCAGAGGAGTCCCGGATGCTGTAGGTGACTTTCCCGTTGAAGCCCAGGTCGGGGTCGGTGGCACGGACGGTGAGCAGGAAGGCAGGTGCTTCGCTGTTCTCGGCAACAGCAGCCTCGTAGGCGGCCTTCTCGAAGGCTGGGGCATTGTCATTGACATCACTGATGCAGATAGTGAGGTGTTTGAGCACGGCCAGGGACAGGTCCCCCTGGTCCCGCACCACCAGCGTCAGGTTGTACTCGGCACGCAGCTCCCGGTCCAGCGAGGCGTTGGTCAGCAGCACGAAGCTGTGGCTGTTGGTCCTCTTCAGCCTGAAGTGCTCGTACCCTTGGCTGAGGGAGCACAACACTTGCCCGTTGCTGCCCGAGTCGGGGTCGCTGGCTGTCACCAGGGCCACGAAGCTGTCCTTGGGCAGCGCCTCGGACAGCACGGGCACCCGCGCGGCCCAGGTCACGTGGACGTCGGGAGCGTTGTCGTTCACGTCCAGGACCTTGACCAGGACCTTGCAGTGCGCCGGGATGGGGTTGGCACCCAGGTCCCGCGCTTGCACATCCAGCTCGTAGGCCTGGGTCTCCTCGTAGTCCAGGGGCTGCCTCAGCAGGATGCTGCCCGTGCGGGCGTCGATGCTGAAGGTGCTCAGCACCTCGGGGGGCGCGTGCCTGCTCAGGCTGTACTCGATCTCCCCGTTGGGACCCTGGTCGGGGTCGGTGGCCGTGACCGTCACGAGCAGAGTCCCGGGCAGAGCGTCCTCCCGGACCTCCACCGTCAGGGAGCTCTCTGCAAAGACGGGGCTGTTGTCATTGGAGTCCAGGACAATGACTTTAATCAGAGCGGTACCTGATTTTGGCGGCACCCCGTGATCAGTGGCCGTCAGCACGAGGTCGAAGGAGGAGTGCAGCTCCCGGTCCACCTCCTTAACCACGACCAGCTCCGCGTGCCTCGTCCCGTCGGAGCCGGAGACGACCTCCAGAGCAAAGTGCTCGCTGGGGGAGAGGGCGTAGGAGCAGCGGGCGTTGGGGCCAGCATCGGCATCCAGGGCTCGATCCAGCGGGATCCGTGTCCCCAGGGACGCGCTCTCCGACATCTCCAGCTCCAGCTCGGGTGTGGGGAACCGCGGCGCGTTGTCGTTGACGTCCATCACCTGCACCTCCACGTGGATCAGGGCCGGGTTCTGTGCGGCCAGCACGTCGAAGGACACCCAGCAGGGATCACTGTGCCGGCACAGCTGCTCCCTGTCCACCCGCCCGGCCGTGCTGAGCGCCCCATCCCCGCTCCCCACGCGCAGCGGGAACCTCCCGGGGGTCTCCATCAGCTGGAAGGCCTCCGCCGCCTCGCCGCTCTCGCCGCCCTCCAGGTGCTCGGCCAGGCTCCCGATGAGCGTTCCCGGCGGCACCTCCTCCAGCACCCGGTACTGCACGGTGAACGTGGCCACCTCCTGGGCATCGGCGCAGAGGAACAGGTACCACCACCACAGCGCGGGCAGCGGCAGCGCCGAGCGGCCCAGCCCGAGCATCCCGCGGGCGCCGCGGCCCCGCCGCGCTGCCATGGGCTGTCCCGGGCAGTGCTCACGGCCACCGCGGGGCCTGGCCATCCTCTGCCACCTCCGATGGTGCAGCGGCCGGGAAGGAGGGGCGGCGGGCAGGGCTGGTGGCCGTGCCCCGCGCTGCCATCCCCGGGCTCAGCGCGGCTCCCGCAGCCGAGGCACCGTCCCGGGAGCAGCCAGGGGCGCCTGGCCGGGCCGGGGATGCACCGGCCGACCTTCCCATGGAAACCCCACCTACAGGAAAAGGGAGGACCGGGCTGGTACAATGCCGGGGCGGGGTGGGGGCTCCTGGGCCCAGCTGGGAGAGGGGTGTGGACGTGCCCTCCGAGCCCAGCCCACGGGGACCGTCGCTGCTGCCGGTGTCACCCAGCAGAACAGCCTTCCCAGAAGGTGGGATTCCTGCAGACAGCCCCTGACCCACCACAGACCCCTTCTGCTTCGGGAAGAGGCCAGCAAGGAGCACCGTGAGGGACTCCTGCTCCTGCCGTGACCCAAAGCCTTGTTCCCCACACTGTTCCGTTTCTGGCTTGGACTTATTCTCATTTTGCCTAAATCCAACGTGCAATTCCTGCTCCTTGCTCTGCCTTGGGAGGGCAATGCTCCCATGTCACCTTTTCCACATCCAGCTTCTGATGATGTCAGGGCTTCAATTCCAGCTGCACACACCAAAATGAGCTGGTGAGTCAGCGGGAGTGTGGCCACATCAAACGCAGCCAGGAGGGCACGAGGGGAGGAGGGAGGTGCTGGCAGACACAGGCTGTGTCCGTCCAGGCCTCTCCCCATCCCTGCATCCGTCGGTCCTGGCCAGTCCCTGTCCTGGCACGTGCTCCATCCCAGCCTGGCTCAGCACTGATTTCCCTGGCGTCACTCCTGCACCACCAGATCCCTTCCTGGCCTTATTTCAGCACCTCACCCTGAGCCCCAGCTTCAAGCAGCCAGTGAGGCTGCCCAGCTGCTGCACCAGGACCACCACAGCTGGCCAGCTGTGCACACACAGCCCGAAGTTGTTCCATGCATTCCCCCAAGCAGGCGGCTGCCTGCAGAGCCCTGGTGCCCCAGGCTGGCTTTGCTTTGGTCTCCAGGTGACTGAAGGTGTCCGGGACAGGGAAGGTCATGTGGGATTTTCCTTGGCTGTGATGGAACAGCCTCCTGGTGTGCTTGGAGTCCCACCAGCCACGTCATCTTGTGGCCCCCACACCTTCCAGGCAGCTCCAGCAGCCACTGGTGTCCCACAGCCACCTCACCCTCTCCTCCTGCTGCTTTTCCAGCCTTGATGGGCACCCCCCATATCCCCATCCTATTCCCATCCCTCCCAGCTGCCCTCACAGCTCTGGTTTTCCCAGGTGAGGCTCCCCACCACCTGCATCCCTACTGTCTTCACTTTTCTTTTTCACGGTGAATTTTGATGCCCCAAAGAGCAGCAAAACCAAAGCCACCCCAGCCCCAGGAGCCGTGCCCCGGCTGGGTCGGTGCCACCCCCGGGCACCCCGCGAGGAAGGGCCCCGCTGCCGTTCCTGGGCTCGGCCCCAGCTCCAGGTGACCTTTGCCAAGTCATTTCCCGGCTTTGTGCTCTCGCTTCCTCCCGCGCAGCCCGCGGGCTCTCCCGGAGGATGCTCCGCTCGCTCCCGCTGCCCGCGGAGCTGGGGGAGAAGCGGATGTCTCCCAGCCCGTGCCCTGATTTTGGGAGCGGGTGTGGGAAGGCTACTTCCTTCTGGGGAGGAGGGCTGTCCCTCCACCTCCCGTTTTTTTAATGCCTTTCCTTTTCAGGGATGAGGAGGAACAGAAGAACCGCGCTGGAACTTCAGCAGGGGAAGGAAATAAATATTGTATCCCCGAGGAGCCCCGCGTGGATTCCTTCTCCCATCACCTCCCAGGCCACCTGCAGGACAATCCCCCCGAGTGCCCGAGTTTAACCCATCCCTGGCACCACAGGAGGTGAATTCCCGCTGGCACCAGCACCCCCATTGCTGCCATCCTCACCCCCCCCAGCTGCAGGGAGGATCCCAGACCTCCAAACCACTCATTTTTCTCCCCAAAGACAGGGACCAGGTGGGATTTTGTGCACCAGTTTGCTCAGCCACCCGAGGGAAAGGCTGAAAGGACAAGTCACTGTCACCAGGCTATGACCCCCTGAGCACTGTCCCCAGTCTGGCTGAACAGACACCAGCACTGCTGACAGGTCTGGCCTGCCCAGGAGGAGCTGCAGGAGCTGCTGCATTAATTATTTATGATACTTCAGGAATAAATCCCCACAGATCAGGCCTGTGACCCTCAGCCATCAGAACATTCCCTGCTGGCAGGAGGATGCTGCAAATCCGTGCTGTGGAGGGAGATGGACAAAGTAATGCTGCAAGAAAATAGGAAAGAAAAACAGGGTCGAGCTGAGACTTGCCAGAAGCACAGGCAGGAAAATGAGATTTGGTGCTAAAAACAAAACAAGTCTCCTCCTGTTTCCTGTTCACACCCCAGCAGGTTCCCAACGTGCAGGTGCTTCAGGACCTCCATGGACAATGTGGTGCCTGTGAACATAAAATCCCCCCTCTAAGGTGGAGGCTGCACCTGCACCCTTTCATTTAAAGCTCAGAACAAGCCTCAGCTACAATTATTGCAGTACTTCATACATTCAATATGTGCAATGCATTCTTCAGCTCCTGTGTGATGCTATCAGAGCTCAGAGCAGCTGTAAATGACATTTTCAGGTGTGAAAACCTGGCTCCTCTGCAGCTCAGCTGCTCTCCAGGCTCCAGAGCAGGACATGGGGACACCCCAAGCTCCCAGGGGTGCAGAGCTGTGCTGGAGTCACCACACTCTGTCCATCACCTGGCAGAGAGCAGCCCCACCACGTTATTTTGAGCTTCAGTGCACAGCTGGAGATCTTCAAACTTTGTCATTTTGGGCTGACACGGTGTTAGCTAGGAACCATGAGCTGTGCCATAGCACAGCAGGGAGCACAGGGCAGCTGAAAATGAGAGGAAAGAGACTTTTAAATCTAACAATCTCTGATAAAGACAGGCTGAGATCTGGGGGTGTTCACCTGGAGAAGAGAAGGCTGCAGGCAAACCTTACAGCCCCTTAAGGGCCTAAAGGGGCTCCAGGAGAGCTGGAGAGGGACTGGGGACAAGGGATGGAGGGACAGGACACAGGGAATGGCTTCCCAGTGCCACAGGGCAGGGTCAGATGGGATATTGGGAAGGAATTGTTCCCTGGGAGGGTGGGGAGGCCCTGGCACAGGGTGCCCAGAGAAGCTGTGGCTGCCCCTGGATCCCTGGCAGTGCCCAAGGCCAGGCTGGACAGGGCTTGGAGCAGCCTGGGACAGTGGGAGGTGTCCCTGCCCATGACAGGGGGTAGAAGAGGATGGGCTTTCAGGTTCCTTCCAACCCAAACCAGTCTGTGGTTCTATGATTCTGAAAAACATCAAAAGGAGAAGAGTTCAAAATGAGCAGCACAGGAGATGTACCAAGGTTGGGCCTCATTGGGGTGCTCAGGGCTTATTTGGTCTCATCTCTGCTCTGCAGCTGCTCCGTGGGGTGGGAATTGGAGTCCAAGGCTCAGGACACAGAGGCCATGGATGGGCCACACGGGATGGACCCTGAGGAGGGATGGGCTCCCCCAGGCTCAGCTCCACCTCAGAGCAGCTGCAATGGAGATGGAGCAAGGACAGGCCTGGCTGCTCTCCCCAGTTTTGCTCCTGCCCCAGGGTTCATCCCTCAGGTGGCACAGGCTCCCCAGGGAATGGGCACGGCCCCGAGGCTGCCAGAGCTCCAGGGGCGCTGGGACAGCGCTGCCAGGGATGCACAGGGTGGGATTGCTGGGTCTGTGCAGGGCCAGGAGCTGGACTGAGTGATCCTTCTGGCTCCCAATGCAGGATATTCTGTGATTCTATGAATTTTCTGCCCTTCACAGACAGACTTTTCTTCTCTAGAAGTGTCACCCCCCTGTCAGCAGAACAATAATCCCTCTCTGAGCTTTAGGTGTGTGAGGAGCTGGGTGCAGGTGCGGCTGGACAAGGCAGCCCAGGACCTTCCCTGTCCCCTGCTGAGGCTCCTGGGGGACCTTTCTCAGGAGGAAGGGCACGAATCCCCTCTCAGCCCAAACAGCAGGTCCAGAGCTCTGCAAGAGGTGGAGAGAGCTTCTCCCAGCGGGCTCTGGCTCTCCCTGAGCTCATCCCCATAGAATCAGCAGATGATGCTGCCTGAGGGTGACCTGGTCCAGCCCGGCCTGGGCTGCCCATCCCTCCCCACAGCCCCGAATTCCCTGCGTGTCCTTGCAGGCGGCTCCAGCGGTGCCTTCCCGTCCTGCGGGCGCTGCGAGGCTGGGGAAGGCTCCGTGCAGTTGGGTTCCTCCTCCAGCAGAGCCCACTGCTGCTCCGCGCTGCTCCGCCCCGCCTGGCCCAGCACAGCCCCGGGGCAGCGGCTGCTGAGCCCCCCGAACCCTCCCGGGGGGCCGGGACCGCCCTGCCCCGCTCCCGGGGCTCTGCAGCCCCCCAGCCCTGCAGGGAGGCACCGGCTGATGCTGCAGCTCCCTCCCCTGCATCCCCAGCGGCTGCTCTGCTGCTCTCTCAGCTTGGCACAGTTTGAAGGTGTTTCCCTCCGTTTTGTACAATTTTAGGCTGTTTCCTTCAGTTGTGGCACAATTTTAGGGTCTTTCCTTCAGTTTTGCACAATTTTAGACAAATCTGCAGCAGCACGAGCAGAGTCCCCCCACAACCCCTGCTGTCACCCCCACTGAACCCTCCTGGGAGCCTGTGGGGGGGTTAAAAGGTGCTCCCCCTAATTAGGAGGGAAATAAAAGGGGAGCAGGCGATCCCTGATCAGGACAGAGTTAATAAGCGATGCAGCAGCTCCTAAAAGCTTCCCAAGGCAAAACCCTGGCTTTGAGCAAAGCAGCTGCTGCCTGCTGTGCTCCAGGAGCTGCCCTGCAAGGGGGGATGATAAGGAGAGTTATTGTTGCTCAGTGCTCATGAAAAGATTATTATTAAGGAGGGGAAGAAAGTTATAAGTGAAGTAAATTGGGACAGGCTGGGTGTCTGAATGGAGAGAAATAATGTTATGGTAATGTCATGCACGGCTCTGCTGCTCCAGGACCCTGATGTGTTTTATAAAGCCTGGTGCTACAAAAAGCAATTCTGTGAGCAGAGAGAGGGGGAGCTGGCCAAAGAGAAACGAGGAGAAGCTGTAAAAATGATGTTTTATTGTGTAGGAGAAAGCAATGAGTTGAGATCTAACCCTTGATGTCCTTCTGGAGGAGAAAGCTGGCAGCACACTGGCGCTCGCTTGTATGATTTAATTTGCTATTCTAAGTCTTACAGTAACTTCTTTCCTGTGTTCCAAAAGCTTGTATCTCAATATTTGTTTGCAAATGAAACTCATGGAAAAACTCCCAAGGCTGGGACTTCAATACTGGATCTGTCCAGAGAGGGTTGTGTGGAAGGGGACGGGGGCAGGATGGGAGCACAGGGCAGATGTGGGGGCACTGGAGCCCCCTCAGCACCACCATTCACTGCCAGTTCTATTTGGGTTTAGATTGACACCCTGAAACACCTGAACAACAACAACCCCTGTGCTGCATGGGGTAAGTGATGGATCTGGGCCATGGCACTCTGTGACATAAATCAGACCTTTACAAGTCCCCAGCGGCTGCAAATCAATGAGTGCCAGCAATAATTACCCATTTTATCTCTCTCTTTATTAATATTTAGACGTTCTTAATCCTTCTCTCTAAACATGATGTTTCCCTGCTGTGCTTGTGCTTCAGAGGGAGCTGCCAGGAAAGCTCCTGCTCCTCTGATTAAAGGCTTTGTGCTGGACTGAGCTGCTCCCTGAGCCCAAATGACACAGCCACAAAAGCTGGGTGACAGCTCTGCTGCTTGCCCTGGGTGGGTGGCCCTGGCTGGTGTCGCCAAGGGGTGGGTGCAGCCTCTGTGGGTGCCACAGTGCAGATCTTGTGGTGGTTACACAGGGCTTTCCTCAGCTCTTCCACCCTTGGTGTGGGTGACCACAACCTACAGACGTTGTTTAAAGAGATCACAGAATGGTTTGGGTTGGAAGGGACCTTAAAGCTCATCCTGTTCCACCCCTGCCATGGGCAGGGACACCTCCCACTGTCCCAGGCTGCTCCAAGCCCCTTCCAGCCTGGCCTTGGACACTTCAGAGATGGGGCAGCCACAGCTTCTCTGGGCACCCTGTGCCAGGGCCTCCCCACCCTCCCAGGGAGGAATTTCTTAATTAGGAGAAGTCCCTGGACGGGATCAGCTCTTCAGTGCTACTTAGGGATGTACACATTGCAAACTAAGCCTGTTTTGACATGCAAAGGGGAGCAAGACTCCACGATTTTCAATGGAAATGACAGCCCTTATCTCCTCTAACACGGGTGTGGGAGAGCTGATAATGCCCTGTCACCTCTGGAAAACAAATGGGAACAAAATCAAACCAGAAAACAACCCTCCCAAAAAGTGATATAAATTATGTTTATTGTGGAGACAAAGCTTCCAGCAAGTCCAACCACTACCCAGCTTTAAAGCAAGAAAAGGGCTGGAAATAATGAGAGGAAGGATCCTGGAGCATCTGCCCTGTCAGGAATCCCTCCAGCACCTGCAGGAACAGGTAAAGCCCCATCTCTTGTCCAACCGTGCCCACGGGGATCCGTGCCAGGGATGCAGCTGAGGGCAGACACAGACCTGGCTTTTCCAGAGTGGGAGAGGTGGGAGCTGGGTGCTGACTTCTGGGACAGTTCAGCACAATAAATCCTTTGGGTGACCCCAGGGGCTGTGCTCCCTCCCCAGGCACTGCAGACACCAAGGTCCTGCGTCCACCACGTGAGAGCAACTGGGACTGAAGAGATCCCGGTGCCTCCAGCAGCAAAGGACCCCCAGGGCTGAGCAGGTACCAGGGTCTGACACCACCAGGAGCCTTGCAGGGCTCAGGAGGTTTCACCTCTCCTTCTGCCCCCTCTGTGCCACCTCAAGAAGCTGCTCCCCAGGGTGATGGAGCCACCTCAGCCCCCACCCCACTGTGCTGACGGTGCCAGCCCCACCGTGGCTCCCTCCCCAGCTGGGACAGGCCTGGCTGCTTCCAACCCCCGAGCGCCCAGGCCCTGGCAGAGCTGCCCTGGCACAGGGACAGAGGCAGCCGTGGGGATGAGCAGTGAGGATGGCCACGTGCAGGTGCCCAGTGAAGGTGACCTCAGGTCTCCCCATCCCTGTGCACACAGAGGCTGCAGGCTCTGCCCAGAGACACACGAGCTTCTCCTCTGGTGCCAACACCTCCAGATGTTCAGCCAGCTGTGCTGTGCTGTTATTGCTGTTATCACCTCTCTTGCCTCTGCTGTGTCACTGCTCTTCTCTCACCCAGCTCCAGTGGGGACAGGACACCCTGTCCCTGTCACCAGCTCCACGGGTTCAGCAGCTGCCTCCTCTCCTCTCCTCTTCT
>VZRZ01006131.1:574980-598589 GCA_013398175.1 Climacteris rufus
CTGCCTCCTCTCCTCTCCTCTCCTCTGGCTGTTTGCCCCGAGGGGCTGAGGGGCCTGGCCAGGGCAGGACAATGTTCCAGCCCTCCAAGAGAGGAAAAGGGGCAGTGGCATGGAGGAAAAGAGGGTCTGGAGACTTCTCTGTGCCATATAAACAGTGTAATGAGGACATTGTGCATGTGGAAACATCTTTCACTGGAAAACAATTCCAGATGATGTAACTTCCAGCTCCTGCCAAGGGACCGAGCACAACCCTTGCTCCCCAGCTGGGGCAAGGACCAAGGCAGCTCTGCTGGCCGCTCCCAGGCAGCGTGGGACAGGTAAATCCAGGGCGAGAAAAACCAGAAGAGATGCTAAAGCTGTCCCACGTGGGCTGAGCCAACTCCAGAGCCCGGCCTGGGACCCAGCTCCTGCCTGGGGACAGCAGCACCCCCTGGGCTGGAATTTTGGGGTGGCTGATGGGTCACTGAACCTCCTGGCCGAGCACTGCTGGGGCCAGCACGGTCCTGGGGAGATGCAGCCCCCGCGTGTGGGCAGCCGTGAGTCCCGGGATTCAGGAGCTTCCCGGCCGTGCTTGTCCGGCAGGACGTGTCCCTCGGGCCCTGCCCGGGCGCCCGGGGGTGTCACAGGTAGGTGACCTCGATGACGTTGGGCTCAGCGCTCCCGCAGGGCAGGTGATGCTTGCAGGGGCACTGGCAGCTCCCCGCAGCCCAGTCCAGGCCGGGCACCCCGTGGGCCGGCAGCTTCTTCTGGCACTCCAGGCGCCTCCAGTCCGTGAGGTGCACGCCGCCGTCCATGTCCTGGGGCATGGGCTCGTGCTGCAGGGTGAGCTGCAGCGTGCGCAGCTGGGGCCCGTAGCGCACCGCCAGGATGATGAGCACGGCCAGCAGCACGAAGCCCACCACGATGGCCGAGATGACGGGCAGAGCGTCCGGCCTGCGCGCGACCGACACGGCCGTGAAGGCGGCCACGTCCTGCGGCTCGGGCGGCCTCCGGCTGCCGGCCACCGAGGCGTTCATGGCTCACCTGGGACAGGGACACGGGTCAGGGGGTGACCCCCGGGCACAGCCCCTCCCTGCCCTCACCGCCCGCCCTCCGGGCCGCCTGCACTCGCAGCTGCCAGGGCGTGGGATGATCCCACCGGTGCTCCCTCCCTCGGGCCCGCGGGGCAGGATGAATTCTGGCGGGTTTATCCGGGGTTGCGGGATGGCTCCGTGGACACGTTCAGGAGGGGAGCAATGCCCGGCATCCCCTTGTCCTGGATGCCTTGGGATGCTACCCTTGGCAGCCCCGCACCCTTCCCTGCCCGCCCCAGCCCCGCGGTGCTGAGCCGGGACCAAACCCCACGGGGACCTCGCTGGGAGCCCCAACCCCGCGGGAGGCGAAATCGGGGTGGGAGCAGGGGGAGAGGAGGGGCGGGGGAAGGAGAGCCCTCCCAGCCCCAGGGGGGTACCTGGGCGTCCCTGCTGCCCGGGCAGCATCGTCTGCGGCGGCGGGGCCGGGGAGCAGCCGGCGGGGCGAGGAGGAAAGGCTCGGGGCGGTTCGGCGGCGAAGGTGCAGCAGCCTCACCTCGGAAGCTGCCACGTCACGGGCGGCCCCGCACCCGCCGGGACTCCCCGGGCCACACGAGGAAGCGGCGGCTCGTCCCGGGCAGCGCTGCCCCAGCCCTGCCCTGCCACATCAGCGCTCCGCGACCCCCGCCGGGACCCCCCCGCTGTCCCCCACGGCGGGACAAGGGTGCTTTTGTCTGGGGAGAGGCACCCACCCCCCTCCGGCTGCAGGAAACCGGCTCCTGCCACCGGCTCGGCCTGAAAGTGGAATGTGCTGAAGAAATGGGTGTAAAAAATGCCCCTTCTGCCCCTGAGCTCTTGGCACAGCCTGGCAGGGTGAATCCGTGCATTGGCCCGGGCTGGAAGGGCCCTGTCCCGAGGGACGGCACAGCCCCAGGGGTCACTGTCCCCGCAGGCCCCCACGGCTGCAGGAGGAGCATTGGCCAGGGGTGAGCCCGTGGGAAGCTCTGGATGTTTGGACCATCAAGACCAGTGGTTGGACTCGATGACCTTGGAGGCTTTTCCACCCTAAAAGATCGTGTGAGCTGCTGGGGGTCACAGGCAGCAGGCAGTGGCATCTCGGGGCTGGCACACCCCTCCCCTCAGCCACAAGGCTGCAGGGATGCCCTCGGGGCCAGCAGCAGCACCCTGCACACGGGAACATCCCCCTGGCCCAGGGATGCCGTGTGTCACACCCTCTGCCACTGGGGCTGGCCCTCAGCACATCCCACAGCAGAAAACATGGATCCCCTGGAGTTTGAGCCACTACAAAACACATCTTCCCACCCTTCCATCCCAAAACACCTCTGCTCTTACCTGCAGGCTCTCAGCAGAGAAGCTGTGGTGAATATTTGGCCTCTGTCCTTCCTGCACGTGGGAAGGACAGGGTGGGAAATGCCTTTTCCACCACCCAGCCGAGCATCCAGAAGAGATTTAGCTGTATGTGAGAGCTTCTGGGTATTTGCACTCATTTCAGGATCCAGTAAAACCTTAATCTACAGCATAATCTCTGAGCATCACATCTGTGCAAGGGACAAAATGATGGGGGGGCTGCTGGCAGGGGGTTTGTCCCAGCAAAGGCTGCCGTGGAGGCTGTCAGCCCTGGGCCTGGTGGTTTTCCTGGGAGCTGGAGGGGTTTGGAGAGATCCATGGGAGGTGAGGAGCTGCACCGTGCACGGGGGATCAGTCCCTCCAGCCCTGCTGCTGCCTCCCAGCTCTGGGAAGCAAGGATGCAGTGAAGGAGCAGCCCCATTGCCCTTGGCTGAGGCTCTGCAGCTTTCAGGGGGCTGTGGGAGGGGGCTGGACCAGCCCCTCAAACCAGGAGACACAATCCTGTGGCTTTGCAACCTGAACACCCACATGGAGCCCCCAGGACAGGCAGACACAGGAGCCTTTCCCACGAGGAGACACTAAAATCTTCTCCTCCCCCAAACACCCGCTCAGACCCAACACAAATCATGACCTCTGCAGTTCACACTGTGACAGACAGGACTGCACAGACGAGCACATCACCAGGTCAGGGCCAAGGAACCAAGTGCCTGAACCCCTCAGGCTGGATGGGGGCAGAACCATCCCAGTTTTCCAGTTCCTCCCCTTCCCAAGGAACTGGGGGTGGGATAGATCAAAGCCCACCGTGTGCTGTGTGTTCTGTGCTAGCTGAAGAACAGCATCCCAAAGCCAGCATCCCCAGCGTGGCATGTCCAGGCTGGCTGGAGCTGCCCAGGGAGGCACAGGGCACAGGGCAGATCCAGCTGTGGAGTTCCCCTGGCCCCACAAGGAGCAGTTCTTTCCAAATTCCCCATGGATGTATAAGAAACTCCCTCTCGGGTGGTGGGGAGGCTCCTCCAGCAGCTCTTACCCCGGCACAGCTTGCAGCCCTCATGGCCGATGCATGGTGGGGATGAGACCTGGGGGGCACATCCTCCCACACACAAACCACCTGCCCAAAAACCCCGGCACCAAAAGGAAGCTCCTGAGGCCCAGAGCAGGGCATCCCTCCGTGACGGGAGCCAAACCCCCCCCAAAGCACGGCGAGGTTTCCTCTGCCGCCAGCAAGCGATGCCTCACATCCTCCCGGGCCATAATGCGCTGCAAAACACCGTTCCCCTGTGGATTCAGCCCGTTTCCTTCTATTCTTTCACAGGAAGCTGTGTGAGAGTCAGGCCGGGCGGGCGAATCGCTGCCCAGCCCGCTCCCTGGATGGCCAGAGGCTCTGCGGGGCCGCAGGCACAGACCTCGGCCGCGATGCTGCTGCTGCCCGGCCGGGCCCTGCTCTGCCTGCTCCTGCTCCTGCTCCTGCTGCTGCTGCTGCTGCTCCCAGGTGAGCTGATCCCCTCAGCCCTGAGCACGAGGCGCTGCTGGACGGGGGGATTTGGGAGCCAAGGGAAGCAGGCAGAGGCTGGGATGCGGGCGCTGCCCTGGGAGGCTCAGCCGTGCAGCTCAGGGTGGCAGAGCCGGGGTGCTGGGAAGGTGTGGCCGTGGTGGGGGTACTGGGTTTGTTTGGTGCTGCTGGAATACAAGGATTTGTTTCCTGGTTAATGAAAGGAGTGTTTGTGCTGAGGGCTGTGATGCTGATGTATTTGTGGTAAGTGGGTTTTGTCAAATCAGAGTAAAGGTACAATGTTTAAATGTACAAGACATTATTTTCCTCAAAAAAATTTTTTACCATGGCCATTTGTAATTTTTCCTCTCGTTAATATAAATACTAAACCCATGTGTGAGGCTTGTGCAGAACACACCTCATCCTTGCTGTAATCATTCTGCTCCTTTGGGGTAATGCTGCTTTAACTTCTCTTTCCCATGTGCGTCGAGGTGTGGGATGAAGGAGCTGGTTTCCTGCTCCAGAGGGAGACAGGTTGCTTTTTCCTGTACTGTCAGGCACCTCTTGCCTTGCTGACAGCTGTACTAGCTGAGAGCTGGAACACATTCAAAGGAATATAAAATAATGTATCTCCAAGTTTTTATCATTAAACCATAGAAGTTGCCTCGGGTTACAGCCACTGTGCTGGTAATAATGGGATTTTTAAAAGGCAGAGACTCATAGAATGGTTTGCGTTGGAAGGAAAGATCATCTCATTCCATAGAATATAGAAACCAATTCAGTTTGTAGCTGTTTAATTCCAGGAAGAGCAAAATTTCTCTCTTCATTAGGGGGCATTTTCAGCAGAGGGGGGATGCGTGCCTGGGATCAGAGCAAGGATCAGATGAAGGGGCTGAGGCCCCTTGGCCACACTGTGACACCCCTAATGCCTACCCAGAATGCTGCTTTTCCTCTTACTTGGAAGGGTTTTTATGGGACAGGAATTCCACAGAGGTGGAATTCCCTGGCTCAGCTGCCCCACCCCAAGATCCACGGAGCAGGACTCCCAGACACACTGCCCGGAGTTCCAGCTTCCAGCAGGAGCTGGCTGCTGCAGCATCAGGTGGATGGGATGCCACCCTCCATCCTTCAGTCCTGAGAGCATCACTCTGTCCTCTCAAAGCCACCTGTCCAAAATCCAGGGGCAGGGACAGTCCTCCTCCATGCTCATGGCACCATCACACCTCTCCTATCAAACCACAGGCCTGTGCTTTGTGTCCTGGCTCCCTCTTCTGCACTGATCCAGCAGCTCCAAAATGGCTTTTTAATTTCATTTTTAAGTTTACAGCAAGTCCCTAAGGTGGTGCAGCAGCTGGGGGAAGGTTCTGCAGGAGGCAAAGCAGCAGCTTGGCGAGAGGGGCAGACAGGGCCCGTGCTGCTGCTGCTTCTCCAGCACTCAAACAGCTGCAGAAGGGAATGGGGCGCTCTGGAAGCAGCTCCCGGCACTGGGGGAGATGGAGCTCACCTTGAGGAGAATTAGCCCTGGCTGGACACTATCCACAGGCCTTTCTTGCTTTTGCTTGCTGCAAATTCAGTATTTTATTAATTGATCACTTCCTAAATTTGACTTCTCCGTTCTTATGGTTATTTCTAAAGGGAGGTTCAGATAAGGGAGGTTCAAACTTGTTATTTTGAAATTGCTGAAGTGAGAAGGTCTGGAGCTCTTCCAACTTGTTTTTCCTCCCCCCAGAAACACTTAGCAGAAAATTTGTCCAAACAAACCTCTTCCTATGGACCATTTCCATTACAATGGGCAGGCGTTTTCCACACAAAAGATTTCCACTGAAAAATTCCTCCTCAAAGCTGATGAAAACCCAGCAGGATTTCCCACTGTTGTTGTTCCATCCACTGCTCTCCTTATCTGTGCCACAGCCTGTGGATGGATAATGCCAGGAGAAATCTGATCTATCAAAACCAGACATGTATTTCGAGATATATTTTCAATATAATCAAAAAGATGGGGTGCAGCTAAAGGACAGGCACCCAGATTCCAGACTTGCATGCTTAAACCAGGGCATGCAGTGCATCCTGCAGCCAAGGGTGAGGCCAGTCCAGCCCTGACGTGGTGAACAAGGAAGAGAAAGCAGGAGGTGGTTTGGAGAAATGTTTGTTCACACAACAAACTGCTCCCTACGAGTAACACGAAACCCCTCGGATGACTCTGCAAATCTGACTGGAGCAGCTTCCAGGAATTATGACCCATTTACAATAGGTGAGTCAACACCAGGTGTCCTTGGAGGAGATGGTGCTGGTGTCCCAAAGGCAGGGATGCTCCTGCTGGGAAGCCAGGCTGGAGAGGGGGGAGCTGTGGCCTCTGGAGCACCAGCAAAGGCCCCAGGCCAAGCCCAGCTGGGAGCTCTCCTGGCTGCACTTCCCAGAGGAGCCCACCCAGCATGACCCAACCACCTCAGCAAGGAAAAACTTCCCATTTCAGTCCAGAGGAGGCACCAGGATGATCAGAGGGATGGAGCAGCTCTGCTGGGAGGAAAGGCTGGGACAGCTGGGATTGTTCAGCCTGGAGAGGAGAAGCTTTGGGGTGACCTCATTGTGGCCTTGCAGTGCCTGAAGGAGCTGACAGGAAAGATGGAGAGAGACTTTGGACAAGGGATGGAGGGACAGGACTCAGGGAATGGCCTGAGTCAGGGCAGGGTCAGGCTGGATATCAAGAAAAGGTTCTTCTTCCCTCAGAGGGTGCTGGCACTGCCCAGGCTTCCCAGGGAATGGGCATGGCCCCGAGGCTGCCAGAGCTCCAGGGGCGCTGGGACAGCGCTGCCAGGGATGCCCAGGGTGGGGTTGTTGGGTGTCTGTGCAGGACTTGGTGATCCTTGTAGGTCCTTTCCAAATCAGCTTATTCTGTGATTCTGTGATTCTAAACCTGCCCTCCTTCAGCTTAAGGACATTGCACCTTATCCTGTCCCTCCATCCCTTGTCCCCAGTCCCTCTCCAGCTCTCCTGGAGCCCCTTTAGGCCCTGGAACGGGCTCTGAGCTCTCCCTGGAGCCTTCTCCTCTCCAGGTGAGCACCCCCAGCTCTCCCAGCCTGGCTCAGAGCAGAGGGGCTCCAGCCCTGGAGCATCTCCATGATCACCTCTGGACTCTCTCCAGCAGCTCCAAATCCTTCTGATGCTGGACCCAGGGCAGGAGGCAGCTCTGCAGGTGGGGTCTCACCTGAGCAGACTGGAAGGGCAGAATCTCCTCCTGCCCTGCTGCCCACGCTGTAGGGATGTGAGCTATAGGGGATACCTAAAGAGCTATGAAATGGGGGAATAAAACCTGGGTGTTACCACCAGGATCATTCACCTAAAATCTGGACTCTGATCAGGCCAAGATGCTTTACCTGCTCTGTAGCTGTTGCTGCTGTGAGATTCAGCACCTGAGGCAGCAGCTGAGCCCAGAACTGAAACCACTTGCAAGCAGGGTCATCCTTCATCTGCTCCCCTGGCACTCAAGCCAGGACACTAAAGAAAAGCAGGGGGAAATAACAGGAATTATGAGAAATCCCTTTGCCACGAGCCCCTTACACACCAATCCCAGCAGATCACACCCCTGGATGGTGGATCACGAACACCTCAGAGCAACACTCAAATAAACCTTGGGAATCTTGGAATTACTGGAAAGAATAATCAGTTTGGAGAGGAACTTGGAAAGTCTCCTTTGTAAAGTGTTTTGAGCTCTGCTAATAAATAATATAATTATTAAAAACTGTAGGTAAGGCAAAAAGCACAGGCTGGGCTCCACTCACATCAAGCCTGGACAGGTGGTTCCCCCATTTTTCATTTGCACTGGGCATGGAGTGATTTCCCCTCCAAAATCCCAGACCCAGCACCAAACCTGAGGAGCAGCACAGCCAGGAGAAGGGCAGGACCCACATCACCAGCACTGCAAACACCAGGAGCAAAAACAGAGCTCTAAAAGAAGCAGGTCAGGAGGAAAGTGGAATCAGTGAGCAGCTGGGAGGGTGATGGAGCAGCAGCCTGGTGGAGCAGGTGTCTGCTCCCCAGAGACCATGCAGCAGTGGTGGTGCAGCCTGGAGAGAAGCCAGGCAGCTTTGTCCTTCCAGGAACAACCCCTTTACATGGAGAAACCAGCCCTGGGCACCACGGGGTGCAGCAGAGCCCACTCTGTGCACGTGGCCTCCGCACATTGTTTGTCTCCCGGGCTGTTTTCTGCATCCAAGTGGTTTTTAATTACCTCCCATTAAGATCTGCTTCCAGACTGGCTCACCAGAGAGGAGTGTGACGCTTGGAGAGGATGCCCAGGCCCAAGCACTGCCCTTGAGGACGGGCAGAGGAAGGCAACAATTAATTTTAATTGCTGATGAGATCCGGGATTAATTCCTGGCTCTCTAAACTTTCCATAACACTTTGACTGAGTCATTACAATTCAGAACCGCTTGGCAGGGAGTTGCCAAACCCCCACGCCATTTGGGAATTAGACACTTGAATTCTTCTGTGGATCTGGCCCTGATTTAGGCTGTCAGTTATCCGGCCTGCAGAACAACACTTTTCCTCTCCCTCCTCCACGATTCCCACTTCACCTGTTCTGCTGTGAGACCCTCAAGGCAGAAACACCTTATTTAGGCATAAAACAGAACCCAGGCTTTTGCAGAGCTCTCTGCTCTCCAGGTTTTCTCATAGATGATATTTTTCCATGTGGAAGTCCTAAGAACTGGGTATTCCTCCCTGCTGCTGTATTTCACCCAGGAAACAGCTGCACCTCTGTTAAGCAGTTGGTATTTTTTTTGTCATGGGTTGTTTGACAGAAGTGCCAATATATGAATTGAAAAGCCTGTTTTTAGGTTGCTGGATCTCTTTTCTAGAAGCATTTTCAAGCACAGGGTGACACTGAGGTACAGCACTGCCCCGTGGGCTCTGCAGGTGGGACATCCCCCAAAAACTGCCAGGGGAGGCAAGAGTCCAGGGTTCCTTGTCACTGGGAATAGATGGTCCCTCCCCATCAGCAGTTCTGAGTGGACAGGGCCAGTCCCTGTGACTCCACACCAGTGCCAGAGGTCCTCCCCAGTGACTCCATCTCTCTGGGAACACAGGCTGGACAGCACAAGCCTGTCCTGAGCCTGATCTAAGCCCTGCTGAAGCCTTTCCAACAGCTGGCCCAGGTCTCTACAGGAGGCTCTGGCAAAGTTTGGGGGTTTAAAGCCAGTCCCTGTCTTTGGTCAGCAGCTGGAGAAACCATGCTTTAAATGTCTACAATTGCCAAAAATAATACCAAGGCAGAACTACCTAAAATTCACCTGTCTTTTGGGTGACATCATCCTCTTTATGTGCTGAGGAGCAAGTGGGGTGAGCTGCTGGCTCTGAGAATATCTCAGCTGCCATGAGAGAAGGCTCCATGGAAAACCTCTCAATCTAGACACACCTAATCCCACAGAAGAACTCCTGCAAATAACAGAAATCCAAAATTCTCCTGTTTATCCTTCGGGAAAATTAACTGAGTGCAAAATGCAGCTGCAGCTCCGAGGTGCTCCTGTGCAGCCCTGCAGCTCCAGGGTGGGTAACTGGGCCTTTCCCATGACAGCAGGAGCACAAAGCCGTATTTCCTATCATAAATCCCTCAGCCAGCTCCAAGGCTCCACCCAGGAGCGCACAATCCAGCTGCAAATCATTTGCACCCAACCACGCAAGCCATGCTTGGCAGCGCTTGAGCTCATGGAAGGGCTTTGATGTTCACTGCAATTCCAGCTGCCCTGGCCGCCTCCTGATTGTTGCTGGGAGCTGTTTATCCAGCCAGGGCCCTCCGTGCTGGCAGCAGCACTGGGAGGGAATGCTTTCCAAGCCCAGAGTCCCCCGGGATGCCTGCGGGGAGCTGTGACGCGTGGCGCGTGTTGTTCGTCCCCATCCTGCTGCGCAGCCCCGCCACGGGCCCTGGGTCTCATCCTGCTTTGCACAGATCCGTCCTGCTCCTGTGGCATCCGGGATGCTGAGCACCCTCAGCAAAACAAAACACCCAATAGAACAGCACTTCTGATTATTTGAGTTGGCAGGGAAGACATAACAAGCAGCAGCGGCCAGAAGTCAGAGCCAGGCCTGCTCCACTTTGGAATTAAGTGTGGATGTGTTTAGAGAAGCCAGGGCCATTTATTCCGGAGCAAAACGCCACAAGGGGATCTCCATCCCTTGGGATCTCCACAGCAAGGCCAGGCACTCCTCCACAGCAACACTCCAGAGCAGGGCGAGCATCAGCTCGGCCACATGAACTCCAGGAGCTGTGCACTGGAAAAAAATGTTTATTCATCTTATTTACAATAACCCCGAGGTTTGGGTTCGCAAACAGAGAACTTCGTAAGGTCTCCTGTGTGACCCTCAGTGACAGGATGAGCTGCAGTGGAAGAAAACATTGAGTACAATCCTCTTCCTCCTGTCCTTGCGCCAGGGATGCTGGAGCTGGCCCATGGATGGTTCCATTAGGGATGGCAGAACAGGGCAATGTCACCTCCCTCGCCCTCAGCTTCCTCCCATCCCTAGAGGCTCTGCTCAAGCTCTCAGTTTTCTCCTCACCTGCACCAAAAATGGTGGAATAAAGGGCCAGCTCAGCACCTGTACTCCCCTTTTCCTTTGGCAAAGACTAAGTGCACACAACAGCTCTTTCTCCAGTGATTCTGGTTGCTTCCACGTGCCATGTCCGTGAAAAAGTACCTGTGACCATTTCAATAAATGTGTTACAAACAGCTACTTCTCCCCACAGGAAACCAAAGCAATGGGTCTTGCAAGGGAATTTTGGAGAAACAGGAGCTGTTTGAGTCTGGCAGCTGCTGGAGGATATTGACCCCCATGATGATCTCAGCATATTATTTTTTGTGCTGAATATAGGGAGTATCTTAAGGCATTTGCAAACCAATATCCAGAATCATCCCCCTTCCTCAAAAGAAGCATCTTTACCTCTTTAAGAAGGGCAAACATGTGCCTAAACCATCTTTTGTTTTTTTACATTACATTAATTGATTTAGTAAGTGATGGTACAGCTGCCCAAAACCCTGTCTCTCACTGACCTGATGCTCCTTTAACTTGCTCTTCAATACCCCTAGAGAAGGATATCTCATAAATTCTCCAACACAATCACTCCTAGCCACTCACTATCCGTGTGTTAAGGCAGTTTCCTATTGCCCAGCCTCCCTTTTCCTTGCTGCAGAAAAAGGTCCTTTTTTTTCTGATCCTGCTCCAATGGATTTAGAAAGCAACCAGCCCTTCTTCTCTGTGTAGTTAAAGACCTGATCCTGTCTCCTCTTTCATGGACTGAACAGGACAGTTTTGCCAGTCTGCTGCCCAGTAAGCTAGAACAGAAAAACCAGAAAAGAGCTGAAAAGTCCAGTCTGCTTTTCACAGCCAAATCATGTCTGGGAATAGACCACATTTTATTATGTATTCACCATGTTCACACTGTTTTCCTTCCTGTTTGGCTGGGATGGTTGTCATAAAGCCTCAGACACAAAAACAGTTATGGTTCCAAAGGCATTCCATGAGGAAAATGAGATCCATGAGGAGCTTTCTACACCCAGGGAGTGCCAAGGGTGAGCTGTGAGCCAGGCTCTGGAAACATCCTCTGAGTGCTGAGGGTCTCATTCCAGATCCTCATCCCTGCCAGGGCCCTCAGCCTCCTCCAGACACTGGCAGCTCATGGACCTGCCAGAGAGTTCGTCTACATCACCCCTACAGCTCCTGGGATCAAATCATGGAAGCACAGAATGGTTTGAGTTGGGGGGGACCTTAAAGATCATCTTGGCCCCCCCCCTTAAAGCCCATCTCATTCCCCCCCTGCCATGGGCAGGGACACCTCCCACTGTCCCAGGCTGCTCCAGCCTGCCCTTGGGCACTGCCAGGGATGGGGCAGCCACAGCTTCTCTGGGCACCCTGTGCCAGGGCCTCCCCACCCTCACAGGGAAGGATTTATTCCATATATCCAATCTAAACCTGCTCTCTTTTTGTTTGAAGCCACTATGGGTTGTTGCAGGCTGGAGATCTGAGGTAGCAACAGGGTTTTAGAAGAGCCTGGTCCTCCCTTTGGTGAGAAAGGGGGCCTGGAGAGGACCTGTGTCACAGGCTGGCTCAGGAATGAGGTGAAGCAGCAGCTGAGCTGCATCTGCCCCCAGGCAGGGCAGGTTCTGGCTGAAAAGAGGCACACAAACACTGCTGTGCCCTGGCTGGTGCTGCCTGGCTGGCCCTTCCCCTGCACCCCTGCAGAGACCACTGTGGCAGTGCAGCTTCATGCCATCATGAGGGGACAGTGTGCTGGAAGGATTCACCCTTCCCTGCTGTCCCTTTCTGTCCAACACCTTTAGCTCCCATGGGATTCTGGTGAGATGGATGACCAGCAGAGTCAGATTCAGCTGGTTTCTGTACCTGTAGTGTCATTTCTTTCATTAAACCTAACCACGGAGAGCACCAGGGCCATCAGCAATAACCATTTTAAAATCCCAATTAGGATGTACATTCCAGCAATGACAGACTCAAAGTCACCTTCTCAAAGTTAAACCAGCTGGGTTTGATTTGAGCATTTAAAGTGTATTTATGCTTTCCAGGTCTTGTCCTCAAGTGTGGGTCATTTCTTTTTCCCATTTTCAAGGGCAGCATTTTTAATTGGCATCTCATCTAACCCTTGGGGTTGGACTAGCTGACCTTGAAAGTTCCCTTCCAACCCAAAATATTCTGCTCTATGATTCCATGAGCACAGGACTCTGGGAACTGAGGCTTAAAGAAAAACATCATGGATGCTGAGAGGAGGAAACGTGAGGGATTGGGGCAGGGATGCTTTGTCATGAATCCAAAACTAAAATACACAAACAAGCAAAAGCAAACACAACAACCTTTCAGCTGAGGAACTGGCGACAACCTTGCATGGCCCTACAGGACTAGCCAGCCCTAACAGGGAAGGCAGCTCCTGAGGGCTGCAGCTCTCTCCAAATTCACAGCCATAAGGTTTTAGCCAACTTCTCAGGATCCCAATACATGGGACAGGAAGGACAACAGTCCCATTGGCTCCTGGAAGCCTTTACAAACCTCATCCATCCATTCCTTGAGGTCTCAAGGGAACCAAGTGTCCAAACTCTTTGAACAGCTCCAGAACACAGCTCACACGCCCTCCTCTGCCAAGGCTGAGCAGAGGCAAACAGCTCACGAGGAGGAATGACCCCATGGATTTCTATGGTTTTCCACTTTTTCCCTGTAACAGAGGCAGATGAGCTCCCAAAGGGTCCAGCTCCAGCTGGGCAGGAGGACATTTATTCTGGCTGGATAAACTCCAGTAGTAATTTACTCAGAGCCTGACAGTTTTGCACTTTGGGGGAATCCCATATTTCCAAGTCATTCCAACAGAACATGAGGAAAAACCAAACCAGACAAGGAAGAAAAACAGCAGTGCATTAGTGACCATCACAAATTAGCACCACTAATACTCCTGCTCTTTCCTTGCAGGTTCTACAGCTTCCACGACCTCCTCCATCCCCACGGTAACAGGTACCTCTGGGCTGTGATGTGCTGTATGTGTCTGTTTGGATGTGGATGCACATGGAAATGTGGAGATGCAAATGGAGAGCCCCCAAATGGGTACCTGATTCAGAACTTCCATCTGCTGAGGGACCTCATCCCAGGATTCTGCCTCTGCCCCATCCATCACCATTCCCCCCCCCCAGATCTCCAAGGGACGTGGAGGCCACTGTGCCCAGAGGGTGACCTGGCTAGGCTGGGTTTTGTCTGGAAGAGAGTGGGGCTGTGCTCCAGGCTCCAGGCAGCCTGGTGAAAGCCTTGTCTTTGCTCCCCAGTTCCCCCAGCTGTTTCCCAGCAGTTAGCATGCCATTTTCTACGGATCCACAGATCCTCAGAGCCAAGCTCCCTTTGCCCACTGCTCCCTACAGCCACACCAGTGACAAACCCTCCCCTTGGCATCTCTTGGCCCCCTTCTCCCTTCCAGCTCTGGTTGGCTACAGTGGCACCTTTCTGGCCCACCCTTCCACCCACCAACCTGGAAATGTCACCTCTGTGTCTCTGCTTGTGTTCCAGGTCAATCCCAACCAACAGGACATAGCCCTGAAGTAAAGAACCACACCTCAGGTAACCCTCAGCTGGAAACCAAGGAGAGCAGCTCAGGGGCGTCCCAGTTTGTAACTGGTCTGCCCTCAGTCCAGCTGGGCACCCAGCAGTAAATGGGGCTGTGCAGAGGACAGTGGTGAGGAGGAAGGACATTTTGTGGTGTAAGTGCCAACTTACCCCAGAGGGATCAAGGCACAGGTGTGAGCAAAAGCAGGGGAGAAAAAATCACTGAATTGAATAGGGAGAGCAAGATGATCAGAGAGTAGAATCACAGAATCCCAGAATGGTTTGGATTGGAAGAGACCATAAAGCTCATCCCATTCCAACCCCCTGCCCATGGCAGGGACACCTTCCTCTAGACCAGGTTGCTCCAAGCCCCGTCCAACCTGGCAGATCTTTGAGATCCCTTCCAACCCAAGCCTTTCTATGATTCTGTGACATGCAGAGAAAACACAAATTACACAAGAAACGATCTCTTCAACTCCAGATCCACATCTGTTAATCCACTTGGAAAAAAAAAATCTAAGCATTGCTATTCCTCCAAAGGCATCCCACAAATATCAAGGAATAAGATCTCAAAACAATCTCACCTTCTGCTTCCAAGCCTTGCAGAAAAAAAAAGAAACTTAAAAAAACCTAATCCTAAATTCTAATATTTTGGTGAAACATTTGGATCAAAGGGGAAAAAAACCCAAAACACACTAACCTTGAAACCATTTCACTCTTTTCTCATTTTGTTGAAAAGCCAAGAGAAGTCTAGACAAGGAATTTGCCTATAAATTCCCAGCTGGTGATCCACTCTTTCTTGCAGAAGAATTATTGAAAGCTCTTCCCCCCACATCTTGCTCTGGATCAGGTGCAGTTTAGAGTTGCAGGTTGAGGCAGATAAGGGAGTCTCCAGACCACTTGAAGAGCTGAATTATTTGTGTTTGGAGGCTCTCAGTGAAATGAAATGTAAAAGTTGGCATTTCAGATAACACAGAACTGATCACATGGGTGCCAGGCAGCTCCAGGCAGTGAAAGTGTCCAGTGGCAAAAATACCTTCACTTTTCAGAGAAGCGAAAAAAGCAGTGGCAAAACCCAAGACTTTCTCCATGTGTTTGCTGAGCTCTGCCAGCTCAGCATCTCCTCGCAGTGAAAAGAGCAAAAGCAAATTCCAAAGTACAAGAGCTCCTTGACTCTGAGCAGGTTGCAGGCTATTTCCATGCCTTTGCTTTCCCCAGCAGTTCATTCCTAACTCTCGAGGAGTTTGAGGACCCTTTGTGGTAGCTGTGCCCTCTCCAAGCTGTTTCTGAGCTGAACTCTTTGAAGTAACACCACACTTTCCCTACAGAGCCGGCAAAACCAACACCAACCACCAACCCGAGTGTCACCTCTGTGGGTCAAACTCCTACAGCCAAATCCCCTCCCATCCCTGCAGCAACACTGCCAGCACTGACTGAGCGAGGTAAGGATGGAAAACTCAAATATTTGCTCAGGCAGGACCTGTTTGTGCCTCCCCCATTATCCAAGCCAAACTAGGGGCATCAGAACACTGGGCTAGTCCACACCGTGCTGCTTGTTCAGCAATTCTGCAAACAGTGAATTTCTCTGAGTCTTTGCAGCTCATTCCAGCTCCCCAAACAGGGGTGGACAGAGCCAGGCCAAGCCCATATCAGAAAAGCCAGATGATGCTTTATCAAATAATGCTCCATGGAGGAGCTGTGCCCTCCCCAGCCTCCCTCTCCCAAGCTCACCCTCAGGTACACTGAACTGACTCCACACCTTGCTATCTGGGCATCCTGATGTTTGCCTGGAGGGAAAGTATCATGCAAACAAAGTTTTTTACTCCCAGGACACCCAACAGCTCTTCATAGGGGAATTTGTAGCAGCTTCAAGCGTTAATTCTTTCCCATGTTTTCTTTATCTAGATGATAAGTCCAGTGGAAACACAAGCACAGCAGCTCCTACTCCACCACCTCAAGGTACTTTGTCCTTTTGCAGAGTAACAACGAGTTCTGGTAATTTCACGGCAATCCATTTGTTTGGTTCTTATGGCACAGGTTATCTGAGCACAGGTCTTTTTTTGGGGTTGAGCCACCATTAACACCCAAAATCACATCCAGTGTCCTAATAAGCAGTGATAAAACACAAGATAAATGCTCTTAACATCCTCTGGTGGGATGATATTGAGCAGCTGAACAATGGATTTAGGTTTAGTGAAAGAGGGCCCTTTTAACATCCATTTAAATAAACATATTTTTGCTTTTGACGATTTGCTTAACTTAACTTGTAAGCACAAATTAGAGAATTCAGTAAGAGTTTTCTCAGAACAAGGGCAGAATCCAAGAGACTGGAAGACTGAAATCTGACAACTGAGCTGATTCCCCACTAAAGATTCAACCTCAAAAATCTGCAGTGGTCAAGAAACTGCTCTGCCTCTCCAAGTACCTCTCAGATCTCTACCACAAGCAAGGTGAGAATCCCGTGGTCAGCAGTGCCCACACAGATGCCCACCCAGCATGGCTGTGCCCAGCTAAGCCAGGAGCCCTTTGCTCAGAGCAGATTGCTGATCATTCCAACCCTGATTTATCACTGCAAAGCCCCACACATCTTTGACTAAAGATGCTGATGCTTCCAAAAGCCAGGTCTCCTGTTGTGTGAAACCAAACACTTCCCAAGGATCCATGCCAGGCTCAGCAAACCACAGCTTCTGTCCATGGCTAGAAGAACAATTTCAGAATGAAACAAAGAATTTGATGACTGGGAAAAAAATTGTACACAAGCAAACCCTGCTTCTCCAGACTGTTCTGCTCCATGTGGCTTCTGAAACAGTTAGATTGGTTATTTTGTGCCTTTTCCCTTTTTTCTTCTGGCTTTTGGCAAAATCTCATTCCAAAACAGGGGTGTTTGCTGTGAGACAGACCCAGGTTCAGCCACTCCCTGGGGCAGTGCCAGGAGCTGTGCACACCTCTCCAGGCACCACAGCCCTTTGGCCAACACTGCTGCTGGGAAGGTGGGGATGGCAAGGCAAGGAAGAAGATCCTAATTGACCTTCAGATGATCTTCTGAAGCTCTGAAGTGTCACTTTAGTCTCCTGACAGGGCCTGTAGCTGTTCACTTAGGTCGATGCAGACTCTGGCTGTTGAACACAGCCTGGAGGCCACAAAGGTTGTTTTTTCTCCTCAGAAGAGAAACACAAGGGCTGGCTTTAAATTTCCTTGCACAGGAACTGGAAGCAGCTGTCACAAACCAAGCAGCTTCACACAAGCCAGTGTATCCCACTGAGAACTGGAGTCCTTGCTTGGACAAAGCTCTGTGCTGCCACAGCTACACTACACATGGTGTACAAGTTAGCCCAACTGAAACAAGTTTAATTACTCCTAGATAACCCAGAACTGCATATCCACTCATTTCAAGTCCAAGGATAATCCAAACAGTCGATCTATACCCACATTCTGCAACATTCTTCCCCTAAGCAGACTTATTTTAAAGTCTCAGTGTTTATGAGCTGTAGCACATCTATAACCTTCCCAGTTCAGCCTTCCAGCCTTCCCTTGCTGTGTCTGCCCCAAACCTGCACCGGGACTACAGACCCTAAAGAGCTGGTAAAAAGCTTATTTGAATTTTGTTTCCCTGGGCTTCTATTTGAGCATGGAAAATAGTACAAAGTATGTTTGCTAGGAAGCTTTTAGTATGGAGGTGTGAGTATTAATTCCATGTTTCCCCAGGTATCACCAGCATTACTGTGAATCCATTCTCCTCTCCAGGTGCCCATTAATTCCTTTGGTTATTAGATGACACTGGAGGTCAAGACTCACATTCTGTGTTTCTCTGTGCAGGTCAGTATCCCGTGAGGAATGAGAGTACCACAACATCAACCATTCAAGATGTTTCCTCCTCGCAGAGAGGTGATTCCTGCTGCGTGTTTTCTATTCCTCTGCACAGCCAGCAGCAAGGCCGTCACACTGCTGTCTTCAGGGCAGCATGCAGAGTGGTCAGTGAGTACCTGAGGGGTGCTGACCCTCCAATCCAGCCCTTGGAAAGCCTGTAAAGCTCTGCAGAAGCAGCACTTCAGGGCAACCTGCTGAGCCTGGGAACAGCGGGTGTGAGTCCCAGCAGGAAAGGTGGGATAAAGTCGTAAAAGGAGGGAGACTGGACAAACTCCCCCCTCAAACACACTGCCAGGGCTGCCCTTGTCCTGCCATGCTCAGCTTCCTCACTGGGGTCCCAGAAGGAAACCCTGAGGGTGTTCTCAGCTTGTCCATAAAAGAGGCCACACCAAGGCAATTATTCCTCATAGGTCTTGGTCACTTTGTTAAGATTGATGAGCCTGGCCAGAATCCAACCTAAGTCTCTTCAGTGAAATGCAAGTGAGAGTTAGGTCCTCTAGCATTGCTAGGAATACTCTTCCCAACCTTGCAAGTACAACTTTTATGTAAATCGACCCTTCTCCCCTCTGTAGGCACCTCAGAGCCGGTCACCCCAACACAGAACTCCTCTGGCCTCTTGCTGGAGCCCAGCCCGACAGACGATAAATCACCGCTGACCGTGGCAGCTTTTGGTAAGTCTTGTGCAGCCTGGGGAGAGTGGGGGGCTCTGTTCCACCAGGCCACGCTGCTCTGGACACCCAAATTCATGAGGCCCTGGCACAGGGTGCCCAGAGCAGCTGTGGCTGCCCCAGCCCTGGCAGTGCCCAAGGCCAGGTTGGACAGGGCTTGGAGCAGCCTGGGATAGTGGGAGGTGTCCCTGCCCATGGCAGGGGTGGAACGAGATGGGCTTTAAGGTCCCTTCCAAACCATTCTGTGATTCCATGATTCTAAATCCGAAGGAGTCTCAGCAGGACAAATTTCCCATGCAAAGAATAGTTTGATTTATTGAGGCCTGATGTCAGTATCAAATCTACACTTGAATGGTTTATGGGACAGATAACATCACCCACAGCTTTAGTTTCTTTCTCCCTGTTACATTACTTATTTATCTGACTTTACACACCTTTGGGATAAGATTTACCAACTGTAACAGGAACACACTGACTCCTATCAATCCCCAGTGTAATCAGCTGACTTCTGCCCTCCTGGCACTGCCTTATCAGTTGAGTATTCATTGTTTAAGCATTCATCAGAAGCCTTTTGAGGTTAAAACACGAGAGGACAACAGCTCTAACCACTATTTACTTCTCTGCCTATTACATACCATGCTCACATTAATGAAAATATTGATTTCCTACCCAAGCTGTGATGACAGTCAAAGTCTCTCTGCTTCTCAGACTGTCCTTTCCTCCATCCCCAGGTGTCATCAGCTTTGTTGTTATCCTGATAGTGGTGGTGATCATCCTGGTCAGCGTGGTCAGCCTCAGGTTCAAGTGCAACCACTCCAAGGACTCGGAAGGTATTTGTCTGGGGGAATCTCTACTTCCCTAATCAACAGGTCACCAGTTTCCATGTGGATCTGGCAATTCCTAAAAAATGTAATGTATGTCCCATTACTTGAAGGATTTTCCCTAATCAACTCCCAAGTTTCCCCCACAGTGTCCCCAATCTCATTCAGATTTAATTTACATCCCTGTACAACATAATTTGGAACAGAGCTGACATTTCATGGCTGAGCTGGGATGTTTTCTCACCTCTACATCACCAACTGCTTTTCTCCCTCCAGACAAACAGAAACCAGGAACCTCCATGGTATCAGAGAGGTAAGGCTGCTCACACTATCCACATATGATTGAAAGCATGTGGTTTATCCCAGAGCTAATTCTAGCAAGGAAAAGAGTCTGCTTTGGTTTATTTCAAGTGGAAGGAAGCATCTCAAGGCATCTTTTAGACAGGCAGAAAAGCAAAATCAGCTTTGATAACACCTTATCCTTTGATAGAGATATAGTATCTGATAGAGATACAGTATTTAGGGGCCTCATTTCAAAGCTGCACTGAGATCTGTGAAGACTCATCACCTTCCCAAAGCAATTTGCTTGTCTTCCTTGCCTAGATCCAGACTTGAGGTCTAAACTCAAGTTTCTGGATCTCAAAACAATCTCAGATATCTCCCAAGTTGCCCACCACTGTTACCCAGCGAGAGCAGGATGAGGGGTCCCCAGTTCAGAGACTCTAGGAAGAGAAGCATCAAGCAGGCAATGGTCCATCAGAAGCCCATGGTCCATCACTGCTACCCCAGAAAAGAGGCTGAATGTGGGAAAACAGCAGGAAACAAGAGCTGGAAGGGATCAAAACACATTGCTCCTATTTTTCCATATGCTAGTTTCCTACCAAAGAAATAAACCCTGTTTTGGAAAGGGACAGGGACACAGGGAGCAAAGTCTGTAAGCATTTAAGTGACAAATTTGCCTCAACATCAGTGGTTCCCAAATACCCTGAAAGATCATAGTCCAAGAGATCTGAAGCCACTGAGACAGAACATGCCAGAAAATAGGACAGTGCCCAAGGTTCCCTGATTCCCAAAGTCATCCAGTCTCCACTGGCACTGAATGCACATCCCAGCACTCAGGGTAGGGAGAAAGGGGAATTCCACCTTCCTAAGCCTTGTAACTCACTAAGGATGGGCCTGAATCGGGACAGCAGCTCAGTGGGCACTGGAAACCAAACCTGGTCCCCTGTACCAGCCTCAGCCTTGCCTCCAGCTGTGTGCAAAGTAACTTTGTCCCTGGAGGTGTCCAAGGAACAACTGGACGTGGCACTCAGTGCTCTGGTCTGGTTGACAAGGTGGTGATTGATCAAAGCTTGGATTCAGTGGTCTTGGGGGTCTTTTCCAGCCTCAGTGACCCTGTGATTCTGGGAGTCCCTCTCTTGTTTCCCAGAGGAGTTAATATTGCCTTCTCTCCTTGGCAGCTGCTCGGCAGACACGAGCCAGAAGGGGAACAGCATCACTCTGATCTCCATGAAGAACATCAACACCAACAACAGCATGAGTTACCCCCCGTCAGAAAAGGTTTCCCTTTTCAGCCTTGCTTTTTAGGGAGTCAGCTGGGGATCATTTCTCTGGCTGGATAAGAGCGTGCCTTGAGGTATTTCTTTGCTCTTTAATTCCTTCAGAAACATAACAAAAAGCCTCAGCCATCAAACTTCTAAAGGTCCAAAGTGGTTCCAGTGAGCCCAGTGAAAAGTTTGGGTGCCCATCTCAGGTTTACCCGAGCTGCCTGAACTTGAGGTGCCAAGTTTACCTCGTGTCCAGGTGGCATCACCCAGGGCCAGCTGCCAGAGCTGGAGGGGTTTGTCATTAAATGAAGAGAAATGGAGGTCTCACCCTGCAGCCTGAGCTGGAGGGGTTTGTCGTTAAATGAAGAGAAATGGAGGTCTCACCCTGCAGCCTGAGCTGGAGGGGTTTGTCGTTAAATGAAGAGAAATGGAGGTCTCACCCTGCAGCCTGAGCTCACCCACTGCTGCTCCACAGGTGGCTGAGGCACATCCCCATCAGTGCTCTCAGATCCACCCCACATGAGGAATTCACATAATTCATGGTTGTTTTAAAGCTGGGATTGAGTTTGGGAGAACACATTGCTCTGCTCCCTTTGCCAGCCCAAACAGGCTGCTGATGTACCACGTTTTGTTCTTTTGGCAGGTGCTATGAAGCCGAGAGCCCAGAGCTTGAAGCTGACACGTGACAACCAGCAGTGACTTTCTAGGTTCTTTTTTTTTTTTTCTTTCCCTTCAGGGAAAGAGCAAGGGTGGACTTTATGTATAAATTATGATGTCCTTTCTGATCAATACATTTACAGTAGTGTCCTACATAGCTTCCCCACCTGGGGCCTAAGGGCTTTCTCCAGTTACAGCCTGCCACGCTGGGTGGTTGATATCTAACTCTATTTTTGACATGCCTTCAAACACTCAGATAATTCCAGCAGCAAGAAGCACCAAGGCACCATCTACTCCGCTAACAAACTGCTGCCTTAGATGAATGGCCTTTGCAGTCTGTGCCAGGCAGTCACGGGCTCGTTAATCAGTGCAGCCCCACGTCGAGCCAGACCCGTGCATTCAGAAACCTTCATCTGAAGCTGAGGGCCTGATGGGACTTCAATGCCCAAGTTCCAGGTCAAATCCCAGCACGACTGCTCCAAGCCCCTTCTCCCTGGTGCCCTTGTTGTCCCCACGGCAGTGGGGGTGATCATATCCACCAACCCCACAGGGGTGTTGTGAGGCTGTGTTAATCCCTGTCTGTAAAGCGTTTGGAGAGCCGTGAATTAAAGGTGCTGCTGAAATGCAAATTGCCATCTTCAAGACTTTATTATTAATAGCTGAGCTTCAGGAAGGCAGATTGTTATCTCCCCACATGCTCAAAGACTCGGCTGAAGTGTAAGGAACAAAGTCCCTGCGTAGTTCAGGGTTTAGATCAGTGTAAAATGAGCGGTCACACAAAACACAGAGCCCCTTGAGCTCCTAGAGCCTGGCAGCCCAAGTTTGCCAGGAGAGCTTCCATCATCTCCACCACTGCTTTCCCAGAGCTTCCTGGCAGACCAGAAGAGCAGTGCACAGTACCCCTTGCACAGTGCAAGAGGTAGCTGTGCTTTGCAGCTGCCAAGGACACATTCAGCAAAATAAATGCAATGTTTTCACAGCTCCGGCTAAGAGCCATCATACTTTGAACCTTTAACATCTGCACCAGGTAGTTTGATAAGTTTGTTTTTTTTTAAATAAATGAAGCTTTTCTAGGAACATTCATGAAAAGTAAAATGCCATCATTCACCCAGCCTTCACCAGACTGGTGAATTTGCTTAATACAAAATCTTAGTTGATTCCCAGCTAGATGAACCCAGACAGCTCCAGATCACAGAGACTTGTGACTCCACACAAGGAAAACCCCAAATAGGTTTTTAGTGAGTGTCAGGTTTTAACGAATCTCCCCAGACCTCTGGGATCCCATGGGATCTCACTGCTGCTTTAATTTTCCTTCCTTTGACCTCCTTCTTCCCACATGCCCTTGAGGGTCTTAGAAGGAGGGTGGGGAGGCCCTGGCACAGGTTGCCCAGAGAAGCTGTGGCTGCCTCATCCCTGGAAGTGTCCAAGGCCAGGTTGGACGGGGATTGGAGTGACCTGGTCTAGTGGAAGTGTCCTTGACAGGTGCAATGAGGGGAAACCTGCAACAGCATCAGCAACGGTGATGGCGACTGGGAAATGTCTTGCAGGGAGGGCCCAGAACTGGAGGCAGCACTCGAGGTCCCTTCAGCACTGCCAGCACAGGGGATGGGCACTGCCACACCACGGCTGGCACAGCCCAGGGGCCATTGGCCTCTCGCCCACCCCCGCTCGTGTTGAGCCGCTGCCACCAGCGCCGCCAGGGCCTTTCCTGATGGGATCTGCTGCTGTTGGGAGTGCCCAGAGCAGGGCCAGGGATGGGGAAGGGTCCGGAGGGGCCACCCGAGGAGCGGCTGAGGGCACTGGGCTGGTTCAGCTGGAGCAGAGGGGCTGAGGGCAGAGCTCCCCGGGGGCTGCAGCTCCCAGCTCTGCTCTGGGACAGGGACAGCAGCCAGGGCACGGCTGGGGCTGGGCCAGGGAGGGCTGGGCTGGAGAGCAGGGAAAGGTTCTTCTTCCCCCAGAGGGTGCTGGGCACTGCCCAGGCTCCCCAGGGAATGGGCACGGCCCCGAGGCTGCCAGAGCTCCAGGGGCGCTGGGACAGCGCTGCCAGGGATGCCCAGGGTGGGGCTGTTGGGTGTCTGTGCAGGGACAGGAGCTGGACT
>VZRZ01006131.1:598827-613347 GCA_013398175.1 Climacteris rufus
GGCGGCGGCCCCGGGCAGACATGACCTACACGGCCGAGCAGCTGGACGGGGTGCGGCGGTGAGCGGCAACGGGGGGCCCGCCGAGCCCGGGGGCGGCGGGGAGCCGGGGGTGGGCAGCCCGGGGAAAAGAGGGGAGCAGGGCCGAGGAGCTCCGGGATAACCCCGCGTTTGCCCTCAGGATCAAGCGGTGCCGGGATTACTACGAGATCCTGGGGGTGAGCCGGGACGCCGGCGAGGAGGAGCTGAAGCGGGCGTACCGCAGGCTGGCCCTCAAGTTCCACCCCGACAAGAACCGCGCGCCCGGAGCCACCGAGGCCTTCAAAGGTGAGGGGGCCCGGGGGGCACGGTGAGGGGCCGCGCCCGCGGCGCTGCTGCAGAGGCGGCCCCCGGAGCCGGGCGGCGTTACAGGCACAGCAGCGGCCTCGCAGAACCCCGCTGCGGCTCGGCAGGGTTTCCCTTTCCCTCTGCAAAATACACATCTCCCTTAGAAACGAAGGCAAATATAGCCCAGGTCTCATTGCTACATACTTGTGAGGAATTTGACGAGGGCCTGGAGGGACAGGACAAGGGGGAATGGCTTCTACACTGGCAGACAGCGGGGCTGGATGGGATGTTGGGAAGGAATTCCTCCCTGGGAGGGTGGGGAGGCCCTGGCACAGGGTGCCCAGAGAAGCTGTGGCTGCCCCATCCCTGGCAGTGTCCAAGGCCAGGCTGGATGGGGCTTGGAGCAGCCTGGGACAGTGGAAGGTGTCCCTGCCCATGGCAGGGGGTGGAATGAGATGGGCTTTAAGGTCCCTTCCAGTGAAACCATTCTGGGAGTCCATGATGCTGCAGAAGGTTCAGAACTTGCAACTAACCCTGCCATGCAGGAGAGTGGGGTGTTTGAAATCAGTAAGTGCTCTGTGTCATGAATAATTTTTTTGTATCGATGTATTTGCAGGAATATGAAGTTTCATTCAATATGCTGTGTCTGGAGTTGTCAGGAATGTTGCAGTCCTGTACCAACAGTGTTGCTGTCTAAACTCATACATCTTTTCCCTTTCCATGCAGCACAGCACGAGGAAAGCAAGTGACTCATTCCTAGGCCGTTAAAATAAGGAGCTTCTGAAGGGCTGTTCTGTATTTGTTTGTGGTTGGGTTGTGTTTCTCTATGAACTTGTTCTGTCAGAGACCAAGGAAGGAGATGATCCAAACAAATACTCTAGAGTGGTTGGATGGGAAGTGTGAAGCAGATGTGCCACACAGCTTCAGGAGTGCCTCTGCCAGCAGGAAAACCTTGGGATATGGCTCTGCATTTTAATTGATGTCTGCAGTTAATAACTTGGTGTTAATTGTATGTAGTATATGGAGGTGCACTTGGAGACCAAACCTGCATTTGGTTTGAGCTGATAAAACGTTCCATTCTTTGCTGAAGTGAATTCTCACCTCAGTTTTACAAATATTTCAACTCTCTCCATTGTACTTGAACACTCTTGTCTTTCTCCTGGCATCAGTGGCAGCAGGAAGTGCTTTCCATCACGGGTAATGCCAGTGCTGTTACACATCTTTTACAGAACTAACTCAGTCTTTGGTCAAGCACAAATTCCCTATGCTTGTTTGGGTTTGTTTTTTTTTTGCTACTCCACTTATAAAACTCTGAGCTCTGGAAATGTGACCCTGGTTTCAATTCCCCCTGCAGCAATAGGCAATGCTTTTGCAGTTCTGAGCAACCCTGAGAAACGGCTCCGCTACGATGAACTGGGCAGCGACCACGAGCACGTCAGCACTGGCCAGGCCAGGCACTACAATTACTACACAGAATTCGAGGCAGACATCACACCAGAAGAAATATTCAATGTGTTTTTTGGTGGGCACTTTCCTACAGGTCAGTACCTGTCTGCAGTGGTTTGGCAGTGCAATGGCCTGGCACTAAACCCGAGGGAATGGCCTGAAGTTGTGTCAGGCAGGGTTAGGTTGGGTATCAACAAGACTCTTCACCCCAGAGGGTGCTGGGCACTGCCCAGGCTCCCCAGGGAATGGGCACAGCCCCAGGGCTGCCAGAGCTCCAGGAGTGTTTGGAAAACAGAGTGGGATTGTTGGGGTGCCCTGGGCAGGGCCAGGGTTGGACTTGGATGATCCTTGGGGGTCCCTTCCAGCTCAGGATGTTCTGTGATCCTGTGAACCATGAAGGAAGTTCAGCTTGCCTTGGGACCACTCAGGGAGTTGGTGATACATAGAAAAGAGCAGAAACCTTCTCAGATTGGTTTTCTGCCTGTCTCTTATTCCCTCCATCACCTGAAGCCATCAGTGGTGTGGGAAGTAAAATAAGGTGTGAATGGGAAGGGGTCAGAGGTGTCTTTGGTGATGGTTGGACTCAGTGACCTCAGAGGTCTTTTCCAACATCAACAATTCCATAATTGGGTGGTATTTGAGGCACCTTACAGCATCCAGCCCAGCATGGCTCAGCTCCTGCAGTTGTGATCTCAGTGCTGCTGTGCCTGGGGAAACAGGAGCTGCTGTGCTGTAATGAAATTACAGCCTGGGAGCTCAGCAGGTGCTGCGTGCCAGGAGAGGCTGGCACTGGAAATGCAGGATCCAGTGGCACAGCAGTGGAGCCCCCTGCATGTCTCAGTCCAGCCTTGGCTTTTGGATTTTTAGGAAAAGTAGAAAGAGCCTGCAAGATCCATGGATGAAAGGTGTGTGGACTTAAAGGGCCTCTCTGGCAGCATCTGAGGAATTGCCTTAGCACTGCTGGGAGCTTTTCACCTCCAAGGTTCACAAAAGTGAAGTACACACCAGTTACTCCAGCCTGAGGTCACAGATACAAGTAGTTACTGAGTAAACCTTGCTGTGAGTGCTGCATCTTGCAGCTGAGGGAACCTCAGACTGCTCCCAAACTTGGATCAGGGGGTGTGCAAAGTGAGCCAGCCCAGCATGGTGTAATTCCAGCTGCAGCCTGCAAGTTTTGCATTTCTGGCTGTGCAAGGAATTGCATTTCCATGTGCCTTGTGTGGAACACTGCCCTTGGAACAGAACTGCCTTGCAGTGTGGGGAGCAGGGATCCCTGGGGTGAGGGCAGGGAGTGGAGGAGCCGTGGGCATGGCAGGTGTAACAGGGATGGCATGAAGGAGAAAATGGGCATTTTTAGCAAAGCAGCAAAGAGTAAGAAAATAAAAATATCATTTCATAGTAGTAGTAAACAAGAATTTCCTCACTGGGCTTTTGTGGCTTTGTTTTTACTGAGCACTTTTCCTCTCTGGATATTCAGTGGAAAAATAGTCAAAATTAAAGTGTTAAATGTGATAAAACTCCAAGGAGACTCCATGTGGCAGAGTGTTACAGTTGTAATGGGTAGAGGCTACAAATTGTTCTCATAAAAAATAAATGCACACAGAATGAAAAAAGCTGCTGGCAGAAGTTCTTAAAGAAACGTAAAATTTGGGAATTTTTTTTTCTGGGCACCCCTACAAAAGCCATTCTTCTCTTCCCACACTTGCTGCTTCTTTTCACAGCTGTCTGAGCAATGGTGAGGGATAGAAATAAACTTTCTTTTTTCCATAAAGAAACTTTTCTCCTTGGAGGCAGCCTGGCTTGGCTTGCTGTTGGAGCTCTGACCTCACACCTGCCTAGAGCTTGGAAAATCTTTGGAAAAGCAATGGAAGAGAGGTTTTGACTCAATAGCAAAGGTCACCTTTGCCCAGGTTTCTTGCAGAATTCTTTGGGAAACTCAAAAAAAGGACAGGATAAGAGTACAGAAGAATGTGACATCTTTCCCAGGGCTTAGAAATAGTTTTGCATTTCTGTTGTGATGGTAAGCCATAGATTTCGATTCTCTAACACAAAGACATTCTGAATTTCAAAAGAGGAGAGCACAGCTATTATTAAGATATTCATATGGTGATAAAATCAGATCCTGAGCTTCAAATCAGAGCAGCAAATGCAATTCTTTCCTCATTTTAGATTTTTTAAAAATAAATCAACCTCATTCTGTGTGCAAGAAAGGAAATCCTGAATTGTTCTCCTTTTTTACTCTAAAAGCTATTTTTTTAAAATCTCTTTCCATATGATAAAATAATTAAGTGAAACTATTAATGGGTTGAAGGCAGAGGAATGAGAAATGAGGGCAGAAGACCACAATCAGTAATTATGGGCAGCCGTAATTCATGGCCTGAGCCTGGTGAAGCAAATTCATTTTCTTGCCTCAGCCTTGCAAGTGAATGTGACAAGAACAGCATTAAAATATGAGATACAATCATAAGAATCAGAACATGGTTCTGCAGTTTGATTTAAATGGAGATGGATTGGAGCACACTTTGCCATTTCTCTGGCAGGCTTTTTGGAATAACACTGCTTTGAGTCTTTGAGCTGGGGTAGTTTGTGCTTTTTGCTCTGAGGTCTCAAAGCTGTAATTCAGGCTGTGGAGTGTAAACCTGGATAATGAAATAGAAACTGAGGAGCCCAGGTGAGTAGCAGCAACTGGGTGAAACATGTCCTGGTTTCTTTTGCAGGGAATATCCACATGTTCTCCAATGTAGCCAGAGATGCTCACTATTACCCACGGAGGCACCGCACTGAGAGGGCGTGGACACAGGAGCCAGAGGAGGAAGAGCACAGGCCACAGGTAGCCAGGAGGAGGGATGGGATCTCTTCACCTTCAGTATTTCAATATCTCAGCGGGGTGAGGCATCCCCTTCCAAAGGCAGGACAAACTTGTCCATGCTTGACTGCCCTGTGTTTATCCTCAAGCCACAGTGGATGTGTTCTATGTCACCAGATTGGCTTTTGAAAATCACTACTGTGAAAATATATTGTATTTATAGGATTACAGGCCCTCCAGTTTCTGACACTGAGGGTTTTGCTGCTGCTTGCTTTCTGCAAGCTCTAATGCTTGGTAATCCAACAGCAATTAGTCCAAGTAGGGACTGGTAATGGATATGGAAGTACTGGCTTGTCCTCAAGGTGTATTTAATCCTTCAGTACATTAGCACCCAGGTGCTGCACAGGTCTCTTCCAGCTGGGAACAGGATGGGTCTGGGATACATTTCTGCCAACTGAGACTCCAGATGAGACATAAGGTGTCCTTTGTTGTCAGTGCACATACACACCTGCCACCTGCCCTGGCAGAATCTTCCTCTGGAGAAAGTCTGTTAGCCTCCAGGGATCATTCTCCAAGGAAGATGAGCTTTGCCTTGAGAGTCTCTTAGTCAGGCTCTGAAAAAAAACCTGGTACAGCTGACAGATCAGCTGGGGAAATCTGGACCCTCACTTCAGGACAGACATTGAGGGGCTGGAGCATATCCAGGGTAGGGCAGGGAATGGGGCTGGGGAAGGGGCTGGAGCCCCAGGAGGGGCTGAGGGAGCTGGGGGGGCTCAGCCTGGAGCAAAGGAGGCTCAGGGGGCCCTGCTGGCTCTGCACAGCTCCTGCCAGGAGGGGCAGCCAGGGGGGTCGGGCTCTGCTCCCAGGGAACAGGGACAGGAGCAGAGGGAACGGCCTCAGGCTGGGCCAGGGGAGGCTCAGCTTGGACAGCAGCAGGAATTTCCCCATGGAAAGGGTGGTGAGGCCTTGGCAGGGGCTGCCCAGGGAGGTTTGGAGTCCCCATCCCTGGAGGTGGCACTCAGTGCTCTGGGCTGGGGACACGGTGGGGATCAGGCACAGCTTGGATGTGTTTTTTAACCTCGAGGTTTCTGTGATTCTTTGAATCCCACCTACTGCTGCATCAGGAATTCTTGTTGCTATCCCAGGGCAGAGGGCAAAGCAAACAGCTGTATCTGATACTTATCTCTGAATGAGAAAAGGCATTTTAGAAGCCAAATTAGAAAGAAATTGAAGAGCTGAAGGAAGGATCAGTGTTTTCTCTTTGGTAATGTTTCCACTCCTTTGTTCTGCTACATTAATCCAAACAAAACCCCAAGTGCTTGCATCCTGTCTGAAGTTACAGTGTGTGTGAACTCTTAACCCTTTACTGCTCAGCCATGAAATGCAGTGCTTGAGCAGAGGCTGAGCTCTTCACAGTGGGTGTAACAAACTCCAGAGGGTGCAGGAGAGCTGTAGGCACACGGGAACTGCAGGCTGTTCCTGCAGCTTGGATTGCCAGCTGAGCACTGGCAGTGCTGTGGGCACTGGGAAGGAAGGGCAGAGGAAATGATAATTGAGAAAAAAAAGCTGTTCAGACGTTTTCTGAGATTATTAGTAAAGGTTATTTAGAAATTACAGTGTCATCCCTCTTAAAATCCCAAAGTACTTCCTCTTTTAGGTTTTCATGTGCTACATTGTCAATCTGTGATTGATAGCCTGGTTTCTGTGAACAGATGCCTCTTTCTCCATCTCTTTATTTTCTTGACTACTAATTCTTGCACTTTTCAGAATTCATATTCTGCATTTATCCAGCTGATGCCAGTTTTCATCATCATAATAGTGTCAGTTATAACCCAGCTGATGGCCACCAACCCTCCCTACAGCTTATTCTACAAATCGTAAGTCCTTTAACAAACCACATTTTTCTGCTCTTGCTGTTTGCACTGTGGAGGCAGATGGAAGTAGGATTTGATAGCAAATTACAGGCTCATGTTCTGCTCTTTAACACTGATTATCAAGTGTTACCAGTTTGTAAATAAGGAAATAGCAGAAGTCTGCACTGTGAGTTCTCCTGAGCACCATCACTGTGAAGTTACTGTGGGGAGCTTTATGGCACAGGTGCTGAACAAAGAGAAGCACTGGGCCAGAAACCTTCCCCAGCTGGTGTGCAATGGTTTTGCACAGTGATACAGGATGGGGAATGTGGGTGTAGATCAGCCTCTGATCTGCCCAGCCCCACCACTGGAAAGCAGTTAAAAAATGCAGCCTGTGGTTTGCAGTATAAAGCCAAACCTTTTCTGGAGCATGAATTCCACTGGAAGCTCCACAAATCATTAAGGCCTTGAAATGCCCTGGTTTGACTTCTCTAGAGAAGGAGGGCCCTGAAGAACTGGTGGGCTCTGGGAGCAGAAAGACCCCCACCAGGGCTGCTGTACTGGGAGCTGGTGGGGCAGAGGAAAAACCATGTGCTCCTCTTGGCATCTGGTGTTGGAGAAGGGAAAGAGCTGACCTTGGCTGCCCCTTACTGAGATAGGAGTGGGATTGACAGGTTTGGGGCAAGCAGCAGAGTGCTCCAAACACTCCCCTTGCTCCCTTCTAGGAGCAAAACTCAGGTCCAGCCTTACCCTGCTCTCCTTTGTCAGAGTCACCCAGCACCCCTCATCATTTTCCCACATGATGTCAGTGTGAAGCCCTCAAAGAAGCACAGGAGGGTGGTTGTTTTTAGGGTGTTTTTTATTCCAGGGAGTGTTTTTGCTATCTGCCAGTCCCATGTGAAACCTCCCACGCTGCCCCCACAGCAGCTGATCTGCTTTTCTTCACTGCCTCCCCTTCTCCTGGTGATGTGAGGTAGTCAGGCCTGAGCCTGGTGCACAGTTAGGCTGTTTCTCTAAATCATAGCCCTAAAAAAACTGGACAGCCTAAAAACTGAAAGAAATTGTGGACACCTCTGAGAGACAGAGAGGAGGAAAAGAGGAGTCCAGGACAAAGGGGCAAACAGGATTCCATTGAGTAGAGTGTAACCTTTGTGTTTTGGCTGCCTGCCTCTCTCTGTGGGCAGTGATTTGAGCAAATGCTTGGGTATCTCTGCTCAAATAAGGAAATTCACTCCAGGGGTGCAGTTTAATCCAGTGACTGAATCAGAAGGGCTGATTCTTTCTATAGGGTATTTTCCAGCTATCCATGCCTCACTTTGCTTACTGATGATTATAAAACCCTGAAGAAAAGTGTAACTAAAATCTCCCCTGCTAAGTTTTATTTCTACTAAAAGATCCAAAAAATGGGAAAATCCAGATCCAATTGCATTGTGCCCTAAATCTTTGTGATCCCCACCTTTGTTATCAATCCCCATGGATTTCTGGACCAAGCTTGCCAGAAATGATCAGCAAACAGAAGAAAGTGTCTAGAGAATTCATAGATAAAATTTGCTGTTATTTTTACAAGTGTCTGACTGAGCTGTTGGGAGCAAACACAGTGTTTGGAAGGAAGAGTGTTGATATTTCCACACCTGGGATGTTTTCCTGTGGTTTTAGCAGGGGGTGGGCTCTGTTTGGACTGCACAGCTTGCTGTGCCTGAGCCTTGTAATTTCCTGACTGGATGGTTGAGGGAGCCATCATCCTGCAGAAATGAGCTGTACAAATGTTGCTGTAAATACTGTTCTCTGGAAATGCTGCTATGGAGAAACAGCTCCTGATTTCTTTAGGTCTGAGCTGCTGAAACCTTTGGTTTGTCCCTGCTGTTCCCACAGGTCCATAGGCCACGTTGTCAGCAGAGAAACAGAGAACTTGCAGGTGCCTTACTATGTTGATAAAAACTTTGAAAAGAATTATCAAGGAGCAGAACTTCAAGAACTTGAGAAAACAGTTGAGAAAGATTACATAGACTATATTCAGACCAGCTGCTGGAAGGAGAAACAGCAAAGTAAGTTATTTCTGTCCCAGGTGTGTTTCAGGGGCTGTGTGGTGGATGTGCTTCACAAAGCACTGCTGGTTTTAGCCTCAGTTTCCAATCCTCGTAACATCTCAACCTTGCACTGGTTCAAGATGTCTCACATCTGCTCTTAACGCTGAATTTGCTATTCTTGAGATCTGTCAAAATACATTTGAAGTGATTCTGAGAGACGAGTGGAAAGTAGAGTTCACCGTTTGAGACATTTCTTTCCGCTCACTTTTTATACTTGAATAACTCCTAGTGATGTTTTAAACACACAACCCACCGCATTTATCTAGCCCTGACAGATTGTTAGGCTGGAAAAGATCGTGAGGCATCACCTGCTCCATGTTTCCTTTGCTGGAGCAGAATCAGTTTTGCTTTGACTGGCTCCACAGGAACTTTCTGTAACTTTTTCCTTAAAGTTTCTCTGTGAGAGTCCACAGTGTATCCAGGTGCTCTTGGCTCTCTTGCAGTGGGCTGTGTTCCTGGTGTCAGTTTTCAGAGCTGCTTCTGTGGTTTGTGTGTTATTTGCATTTTCTATCTTTAGATGAGTTGGAGATCATGTTTTTCACTGTTTTCAACTCTTCTAAAAACAAGAATTGAATGCAGAAAGGGAGAACACAGATGTGAGCATTCAAATTCGTTATTCTCACTCAGCCCTGAGTGGCACAAATAAAGGGATGTTAAGCCCATGTTTTAAGACATGTTAACCCCATATTTTATTACTTGTTAATGGCTGTTAATCTGGTTCATTGAAGAGACAGCAGATCCCTGCTGCTTGCAGAATGGCAAGAAGTAACAGAAATCAAATTACAAGGAGAGATTAGGCTGGGATGTTGTCATTTTATTTACCTAAAGAACTCATCACCTTCAAATGAGTCAGCACCAAGTACTGCTGTGTGTAAAGGAAGCTGGAACAAGCTGTGTCTGTGTGAATGTTCCATGGCAGCAGAAAAGCTGCTTTCCCACACTGGTAGGGGTTTGAAATTGCTCTGTGCAAAACAGTCCTCAGCACACTGCTAAGAAGTGCCTTTGCACTTCTAGACCAGTTGCATCATTGTGGAAACACAGTTTGTCTAAACAAGATTCATTTAATCCTACAGGAACAGGGTTGCTGATTCCAGACTCTTTACAGGCTTTTCATGGGAAGACTTGTTTTGGCTCATTTTACATCAAAGTTACCAATCTTGCTTTTAAAGAGAAACAAAGAGATGTAGGCTCTGAAGTTAAAAAGGAAAAGAACCCATAAGACCATAAAAGTTCTGAAGTTTTTGGTGTTCTTGACTTGGGAACTTTGAGCCTCTGTGGCCGGCAGGAGCAGCCTCCAGGGATAATGTGTCTGTTCATACTCATAAATGTAGGTTTGCTATAGGAGAGTGATCACTTCTTATAGAAAAACCCCTTTAATTGACCTTATGCAACTGAAAGTCTCCTCACTGCCTCTTTTACAGAGACCTGGAGCTAAGGAGAGCCCAGCCCCAAAAAGGGAGAGAGGGTTTGTGAGTCTGAGAGAGAGCAGTAGTCAGGGATGGGGAGATGATCCAGCAGGGAATGCCAAGTGCCTGCCAAACTGTGCTCCTCAGGAGCTTTGTCCACTTAGAGACTGTGTTAGTCACCCTCTGCAAATACATTTACAACTGCCACAGCTAGCAGCAGCCTGAGGACACCACTGCAATGGAACCATTTTCAGAGGGGTTCCCGTGCAGCAGCACAGCTGAGACTGGGCAGACTTTAGGACAGTCATGTTTGTAAAAATAAACTGTGAATACAGGAAGGGGAAAGGTTCTGGAGATGTTGAGGCAGTTCTTAGTCAGCTGTTGCTCCACAGTGTTGGGGCCTTAATCCTTGTTGAAGTGTTGGGCTTGGTGTGATCAGCTCTTTGTCAGTTCAATGTCTATTTATAGTGCATTTGTTGTCTTTGCTGAGGGCAGCTTTGTCCTGAGCAGCAGCACAAGGGACAGAGAGGAATTCTTCAGAAGCAGTCTGGCTTTAAAAGTCTTGGATTGTATGACTTGAAAAGTGTTACCTGGTGTCCAGAAACCTTAAGGAAAACCTTAAAATAATGGATAGGTTGGTATCTTGTTCAGCCAGTCAGTTTTGTAGTGCTGCAGCAGGCAGGGCTCCTCAGCAGAGCAGTGTGGGGAAGCTGGGGGTGCTGTGGGTTTGGCTCTGCTGAAATCTTTGGCACATCCCAGGTTTTTGCAGGAGATGGCTCACCTGGGATAGCTCAGTTGTAAAGTGAGGCTGCAAAGAGCTCTGGGTCACAAAGAGGCAACTGAAAACAGAGAAATCAGGATGAATATGAGAATCATGGAATGGGTTGGGTTGGAATGGACAAAAGCTCATCTCATTCCACCCCTGCCATGGGCAGGGACACCTTCCACTGTCCCAGGCTGCTCCAAGCCCTGTCCAACCTGGCCTTGGACACTCCCAGGGATGGGGCAGCCACAGCTGCTCTGGGCACCCTGTGCCAGGGCCTCCCCACCCTCCCAGGGAACAATTTCTTCTGTATACCCAATGTAAATACAGTTGGAATTCAGTATTTTAGGACTTCCTTGAAGAAAAGACTTTAAAGGAACTCTCTGTAAAAGACTGAAACCCACAAGGAGCAGATGTGACAGAATGAATGCTGACAAGAGTGCAGGGAATCATTTTCCCCAGTTGGCTGAGTGTAAACTGAGATTCTCCACTGCACAACTCCAGGGACTCTGGGCTCAGGGACAATTACCTGGGCCTGGTTTTACTGGAGGCTTGTCAAGGCTGTGCCCAGCACTGCTTCAGTGGCATTTTGGTTATAAACCTGTAAATGGATTCCTGCTCTAAAATGACCTGTTCCTGCCTGTCAGTTTGTGAAGCTTTCCCGTGAGTGGGAGGAGGCTTAAATGGCTTTAAATTTCAGCGGGACAGGGACAGAGGACGTAAGGCATGAAAGGATCTATTGAAGTTCTTTCCACTCTGAATAATTTTGTAAAACGAGGGGCTTGTAAGGTGTATAAAAGCTCTTTGAAAAATGGAGTGCCGTCAGGTAGCCTGTGCTTACGGAGATGTTGACCTTTTCAGAAGTAAATTACTGCTGTTCTCCTCAGTGCATCTAATCCTGCAACCAAATTATTCTTCGGGGAGAAACTTGTATTAAGATTTCCTTAGCTAATCAGCAAAAGAAACTTCTCTGAATTACTGGGGGGAAATAATTGAAACAATGGGATTATTTCAGTTTTATGTTGCTTTCAAGAAGGGGAACAAAATGCAAAGTGCATTTGAGATTGTTAATGAAAGGGCACGGAGGCCTTTCAGACAAATCCCTTGGGTAGCTGTTCACCTCCCTGGATTCAATACCCACCAGAATTCAAATTTAAAAGTGCCACAAGGATAGCAAAGCACTGAGAGACAGTTCTTTAAAGGAGGCTCACTGCTTCATCCTAATACATCTTTTTTTTTCATCTTTCAGAGTCTGATTTGTCAAATTTGGCCAAGCTCTACAGAGATGAGCGGCTAAAACAGAAAGCAGAGTCCCTGAAACTTGAGCACTGTGAGAAGCTCTCCAGTCTGATTGGGATGCATAAAGGGGGCTGAGCAGGACGCACACGTTCCCTAGTTTTATTTATTGCTCTTTTAACTTCTGTTTTTATTTTCCTTTGTATGAAAAGGGAAGGAGTCTATTGTAAAGAGTCTGGATATTGGAGTCCTTCTGCAGGTAGTGCAGAGATGGGCCAGCACGAGCTGCAGGGCTGCTGTTTGCTGTAATATATCCTGTACATTAGATTTGGTTCCAAGGACCAGTGGCACTTTGTAAATTAATTCCCCTAAGTTTGGAACCTGTCTGCATGGGTGGTTTGTCTGCCATCCAGACTGTGTGTGCTTCCCAGGAGAGCAGGCACCTCTTGGCTTTCCCTGTGTTCTGTGGAGCTGCAGTTCACGGGGTGCCAGCACAGCGTGCTCAGGGCTGGGGCTCAGCTCCCTGCTCCTTCCAGGGCTGTCCCTGCCTCTGCAGCGTTGTGGCAGCAGAGCTGGGATGCTCCCAGTGCAGCAGGGACAGCTGAGGTGAGCCCTGAGCACACTCCCAGCTCTCCCACTGTCCAAGGGATCCTGTCCAAGGAAGGGCTGTGCCCATCCTGACACCAACATCGACCAAGGCTCGGGAGTCTGTGAACTGCAGCAATTCCAGTGTCTGCCAGACTGTTGGGAAAGGAGACCTGTGTTCATTCCCTCATCTGTTTCCAGTGGCATATTTTGAAGCTGGCTGTTCCATTCTGATCTTATCTGCACACTCTTCCCCAGCTCTTCCAGGGCCCTGCTTTGTCCAGTACAGTTCTCATGTAGCATATTTTTACTCTGTTGAGCAGCTATGAATGTTTCACTGTAGACATGAGTATTGCAAAGCAAAAGAGCCATGTGGCAGTGTCCTGTTTTTTCTTGATCTTCCTTCACACACCCAGGCCTTGAAGGGCAGGTTGAGGCTGGGTTGCCCTGGAGAGCAGCAGTGTTAGAGCAGTGTTACTGCAGTTAACCCCACTCAACTGGGGCAGTTTCTCTGCTGTGTGCCATGCATGCAATGACCTGTTTTTCCAGGGGACACCTGCCTGGGATGGAAGGCTCAGGGCAGCACTGCTCCCTCTGACCTTGTGAGTCAGTAAGACCTGAGCAAGGCTTTGTCGTTGGCACATTCCTAAAACTCCAGTCACACAGGATGCACAGGTGCTGGCTGAAACCTAGGGAACAAATGCTCAAAAGCTTGGGAAATGCCAGGATTAAACCTGCATTTCAAGTTGAGACTTTCCATGTGCTAGAGAGTGGTGCAGTGGGCTACCAGTCCCACTGGATGGAATTGGGAATGTTGGTGACAGCGTGACCCCTCCGTGTCCCTGTCCTGGCCGTGCAGTGGTGGGAGGCTGGGCAGCAAACAAAGCTGGGGCTGCAGGAAAAGCAGCTTCCCTGGGGTCTGCACTGGGATGGGGGCTCGAGGCTTGGTGCTCCTGCTCGTGAGCCCAGCTGGGAGAACACTGCAAGTACAGCAGAAGTGCTGCTGTGGGGTGGTGGGGTGTCAAAAAATGAAAGAACATAGTGAGTCTAAATTGAATTTTTGTGTAAAAATTTGTGCCCCATCTGTAGGAAACCTCATATGAACATGGGGAAGTTGAGTAGAATTTGTTGGGCACCTTGGATAGGAAGAGCAACTGCATAAAGGGCATTTTAGGGGGCTGGTGTGGAACATATTTAGTGCCAGAGTTGAAGGGCAAGAGTGGTTGATTATTCCAGATTGGTGGCTGGCAGCCTTAATTTTGGTATTTCCCACTTTTGAACACGTGAGTGTGTACAAAGAGCTAAATTATTGTTGCTTTTTATATATTAAATTGCTTGTAGAATATATTAGAAATCTATTAAAGTGGGTGGGCTTTGTTCCAGGGACACCTTCCCTGTCATTCCTGTGTGACTCCTGTGGCTGTAGAGGGATGCAGGGGGGGAGAGCAAACCCAGTGATTTCCCTGGACCCAGTGTCCTGCACAGAGCTCGAACTCTTCCACAGCTTTTTGCACTGAAAGCAGGTCCTGCCTTTCATCCAAAGATCCGGAGTACTTGACGGAGGTGGGACAGCTCCTGTGGGAAGCACAGTCACGCAGGAAAGGGGCTGGGGCGGAGCAGGAGGTGAGAGTGGGAGGTGAACCATTCCCAAAGCAATAAATGTCCCTGCTCATGCCCAGGGAAGTGTCGGGGGGCAGGTGCTGCTGTGTGCTGCGAGGGAGGGTGCGTGGCTTGGGATGGCTGCGGTGACAAACGGGACAAGTGGTGTTTGTACAGTGCTCCCCAGGGAAAAGGAGAACGCCCTGGAGCCCGGGGTGTGGAAATGCTGCCCTTCTCCAGAGGGTGCTCGGGATTCTTCTCCGGGGCTCTGACGGGAGGACAGGGCGTTCCGGGGTGGCTCGGAGCACCGAGCACTTGAACGTGGGTTTGTGTGTGTGTGTGTATATATTTATTTATTTTTAAATTAAAGACGTGACATCGCTGTGCCTGTCCGTGGTGGTCCGAGCCTGGCCCG